>JAJPUD010019312.1:15722-26798 GCA_023553655.1 Myrmecobius fasciatus
GAGCCTTGTGTTCCTGGTTGGACCCTCATTTCCTGGAGGGCAGAGGCTGGGCCCTGTGCGTCTCAGGATCTCTCCCAGCAGGGAGCCCAGGGCTGGCCCCACCGCCGGCCTGTGACATGAGTGATTGATTCCCTGCCCAGGCCCCAGGGCCCCGGGAGGCAGGGCTGGTTCCAGGTGCTTTCCCTACAGCTCCTGCTCACAGACACACACGCGCCACCCCTGGGAGGCTCCAGTTGCTCCTGCTTCCCCGGTTTGTTTTTCTTTTTCGTTTTATTAAATCCTGCCAAGGAGGATGCAGGGTTTGGGGGAGCGGACTACGGGGACAAAGGTTGTTGGAATTCCAGGGGGCAGGCAGGGAGGAGGCAGCTTGAGCACAGCGGGCCGGAGGGCCGGGCCTTGCTGCTGCCGCTGCTGCAGTGCCAAAGGTGCCCACTAAGGCCTGCAGGTAAGCAGAGGGCTTGGACACGACCGAGCTACAGGAGCCCAGACGGGCTAAGAATGGGCCCCTCACGGAGGAGACTCCAGGTCTGAGAAATCAGTCGGTCCTGCCTGTTGTGCCCGTATGCCAGCAAAACACAGCAGGTGGTCAATAAGCACCTAGTAAGCACCTACTGTATACCGAGGCACTGTGCTAGGTAGTAACAATGCAGAGATGAAGAAAGAAATGAGCATGTGACTGACTTCCCCCCTAACGTGAGAAGGGCAGTCAGTCACCCCCTCCTCCTCCAGGCTGACTTCCTGCCTGCCCCCACATCAGTTCCCAGCCCCCCTGGCTTCTGGTTCCCATAAAGGAAGTCCATCTACCCCGAGCCCAGATGCCAGAGAAGCCCTGACAGCCCTTAATCAGCATTGTAAACCTCCCCTC
Source organism: Myrmecobius fasciatus (assembly GCA_023553655.1). Lineage (NCBI taxonomy): Eukaryota > Metazoa > Chordata > Mammalia > Dasyuromorphia > Myrmecobiidae > Myrmecobius > Myrmecobius fasciatus. The sequence continues at coordinate 16,588 of JAJPUD010019312.1, forward strand.
CCAATCTCCTCTCCTAGGGACGCCATCGGGGCAGCTCTGAACGTCCTAGACAAGTGTGGAGCCGCCCGCAGCGAGTGACCTCAGTCCCATTGCCACAGAACCCCAGCTCTGCATGGTTCCTGATGAGGAGGTGGCGGGAGGGCAAGCTCTGGGGTCACAGGCCTTCAGAGCCCGGCTCTCCCATGTACCATGGGGGTGACTCTGGGCAGCTCATTTGACCCCGTTCTGAGACTTAATTTCCTCATCTAAAATGAGAGGGAAGGTGGGCTAGAGGAGTTCTAAGGCCCCTTCCAGCGCGAGCTAGTGAGTCCCCGCATGGGGCCTGGAGTCAGGACAGCCACAGGATTAAAATCCCGCCTCCGACACTCAGAGCTGTGTGATCAGGGACAAGTCACTCCATCCCTGAGCCGGTTTCCTCATCTAGGAAATGGGTATATTTATACCTGTACTGTCCATCCCAGGGTTAGCATGGGCCCCAAATGAAATGATGCGGGTGAAGTGCTTTGCAAACTCCAGAGCATGAATATGGGCGCCATCCTGGCTTTGAGGTCTGACTCCTTGCACCTTCATCCTGTTATTGGAGAGCCAGGCCCCGTTCTAAATCGATGAGTCTATTATTGTGGTGCCAAAGGTTCTCCTGGACCCATGTTTTACCCGGGAGGCCCAAGGGAGACCCAAGGAGGCTGACTGATTTCCCTCCGGGTAACAAAGTACTGGGAGGAGTGGGAAGACAAAGTCTGAGAGAAAAAGAGACGGAGAGAGAAAGGGGGAGAGAGACGGAGACAGAGAAAAGGAGAGGTACAGAGAGAGAGACAGAGAAAGGAGGCTGAAAGGAGAGACGGAAAAAAACAGAGATGGAGAGACAGAGAAAAGGAGAAGCACAGAATGAGACAGAGAAAGGAGGCTGAAAGGAGAGAGAAAAAAGCAGAGACAGAGAGAAGAGAGACAGAGAGAAGGAGAAGCACAGAGTGAGACAGAGAAAGAAGGCTGAAAGGAGAGACAGAAAAAAAGAGACAGAGAGAGGAGAGACAGAGAAAGGAGGCTGAAAGGAGAAACAGAAAAAAAGAGACAGAGAGAAGAGAGACAGAGAGAAGGAGAAGCACAGAGAGAGAGACAGAGAAAGGAGGCTGAAAGGAGAAACAGAAAAAAAGAGACAGAGTGAGGAGAGACAGAAAAGGAGAAGCACAGAGAGAGAGACAGAGAAAGGAGGCTGAAAGGAGAAACAAAAAAAGAGACAGAGAGAGGAGAGACAGAGAGAAGGAGAAGCACAGAGAGACAGAGAGACAGAGAAAGGAGGCTGAAAGAAGAGAGAAAAAGAGAGAGGGAAGGAGAGATAGACAGAGAAAAGGAGAGAGAGAGACATGGGGACAGAGAAGAAGACTAGAAGGAAAAGAAGAAGAGAAGGAGAGAGGAAGGGAGAATAGGAGAGAGAGAGAGACAGAATGGGGGGGGCAGTACCACACTCTCATCCAGGTTCACATGAAGACTGGGCACACGATGGCCATTGGGCCTTTGTTTGAAAGCATCCCCTGAAGGCCGCTCCATTGCCTGGGAGGCCGTTTGTTTTATTTTTCTCTGTTACAAAACTTTCCCTTATGTTGCCCAAATTTGTCTCTTTGCAAGTTGGTCTCCTGGCTCCTGCTTTGCCTCCTCCATCCCCGACCCCCCCCGGACCAAAGAGCTCTCTGCGGGGGGATTCAGGCCTCCCAGTGCTTAGAGATGATTGCCATGTCCTCCCCCAATCTTCTCCCCGCTTCCTTCCCATGATCCTCAGGGCTTGGTTCCTCCTTCTTTGCTCCTTATGTCACAGCATCCTCCATCACTTCTCCCTTTACCGTTGGCCCTTTTCTTGGGAGCCAGCCTGTGCACCTTGACCCCATCCACCCCTTCGTCTCCGCTTCAGCCATTGGCCCTGCTGCCATTTTCCTTGGGTTTAGGGCCTACCCAGTGATGGATTAGCCCAGTGAGTAGGTACGCCAGGGACCCCGGGGGGGTTCGGGCTCCCGGCTCCAATCTGGCCTCCACATTTCCCTCTCACCATGGCACTCATCCACCCCTGCTGTTTTCCTGGGACACGTCCTTTGAAAGGCTGAGCTCATCGATGAGTTCCTGCACGGCCACATCATCTTCAGACATGGCTTTGTTTCCTTCCCCAAAGAAGGCAGTTCTTGCTCCACTATCGGCCCCCACTCCTCAGGTGCCATCTGACTTTTGGGGATCTCAGCTGCGGGGCCTTTCTCTAGGCTCTGCGTCTCTCTGCCTCTGTCCCTCTGTTTCTCTGTCTCTCTCTGTCTCTGTCTCTCTCCTGTCTCTGTGTGTGTCTCTGTTCCTCTGTCTCTCTGTGTCTCTCTGTGTGTCTGTCTCTCTGTCTCTCTGTCCCTCTGTTTCTGTCTCTCTCTACCTCTCTGTCTCTGTCTCTCTGTGTGCCCCTGTTCCTCTGTTTCTCTGTCCCTCTGTCTCTCTGTCCCTCTGTTTCTGTCTCTCTGTCTCTGTCTCTGTGTGTGTCCGTGTTCCTCTGTTTCTCTGTCTCTCTCTACCTCTCTGTCTCTGTCCCTCTGTCTGTCTCTCTGTCCCTCTGTCTCTCTGTCTCTCTCTACCTCTCTGCCTCTGTCTCTCTGTGTCTCTGTGTCTCTCTGTCTCTGCTCATTCTCTCTCCTTCTAAATCTGAAATTGGCTATTGGGTGCATCCCTGACTGGGGAGGGGGGAGACACCCAGTGCAAATGCCTGGCACCTGCAGATGGAGGGTCTTGGAGCAGGACCCAGCAGGAGGCCTCTGTGTGGCTCTGAGAGTGGGAGAATACTGGGAGGACAGGAAGGACTCTGAGCACTGTAACTGGGAGCCACAGGGTTGATGGAGTGAGGGGGGGAGACAGAGAGGGGAGGATGACATGGTGGGAGCTTCACTTTAAGGAGCTCACTTTGGCCGCTGACTGGGGGCTGCCCTGTGGGGGCCTGGGCCCCACTCCCATTGCCAGGGCCCAGCCTTACCTGTCATTTCCCTTGCTCCCCGCTTCCCGAGAGCCCTCACGATGCAGAAACAAACAGGCCTAGGGAGTGGAGGGCTGGGAAGGGGCTGGGAGAGGCGAGCCAAGGCATAAATATCTGGGCCCCGCCGTGCCTCACAAGTCCCATTCCCAGCTCCTTCAATCAGTGGAGTTGCTGTCTCCGGGGTTCCACACCCTCGTCACCTGTGGGGAAGGAGAGTAGGCGGATTTCTGGAAGAGGAGCTTCACGAGTTCTCAGCTCGGTGGCGAGCCGAGAGCCCGTAAATACATCCCAGGTTCCCCTTGGAGGCTCCCACGGCAGCCCCACGCGCTGCCTCCCCCGATGGCACCTCCTGTACCGTGGTCTCCGGGTCGGGGCTGGATTCCGAGTGTGGCCCTCCCCAGGCTTCCGCTTCTGCCTTTTGTGGGTGTCTCTCTCTCCCCGGCCCACTCAGAGATGGCTCTCCAGCCCCGGGCGCTGCCTACTGAGCCGCCGTCTGAAAGCCGAATGTGGCAGTCCTGGGGAAAGAGTCCCAAGGTGCAGATCCTAGCCCTGCCCCCTCTGCTTAGAATGGGGCCCATCCCTAGCCCTCTGCTTCCTCACCTGTGGAAAGTGACCAAGCGAGGGAGACGACATGGCGGGCGGGAAGAGGGCTGGACGTGCAGTCAGGAGACCGGGGGCTTGGGATCCTGATTTTGAGGCTTCAGCGCTCCCTCTGAGGAAGCATCTACACCAGTTACTCTCTCCTCAAGCCCAACCCAGCCAGCCCATCAGCTCTCCCCTTCCCCTCTGCCCTCCTCCCCCTCCCTTCTCCCCTTCTTAGTTCCCTCCAACTTGTCTTCCCTACTAGAATGTACCCTTGAGGATGAAGACTGCCTTTCTTGCTCCTATATTTGTATTTGTTCTGTCTCTGTTTGTGTCTCTATCTCTCTGTCTCTCTGTGTCTCTCTTAGTCTCTGTCTCTGACTCTGTCTCTTTCTCCCTCTGTCTTTGGGTTTCTTTTTTCTCTCTCACTTTCTGTTTCTCTTTCTGTCTGTCTGTCTCTGTCTTAGTCTCTCTATGTCCCTTAGTCTGTGTCTCTCTCTCTTTATCTCTCCGTTTCTCTCTGTCTCTGTCTCTCTCTCTTTGTCTCTCTGTGTCTCTCAGTCTCTCTCTCCTTACTTCTCTGTCTCTGTGTCTCTCTATTTTTCTTTTCTCTCTCACTGTTTCTCTTTTCTCTGCTTCTCTGTCTCTCTGTCTCTGTCTCAGTCTCTCTTTCCTTATTTCTCTCTTCTCTCTGTTTCTCTTTTCTGTCTCTCTCTCTCTCTCTCTCTCATAGCTCATCCATCCATCCGACTATGCAGTCTACCCACCTAATGACCATCCATCTCTTGATCATCTACATATCTGTCATCAATCTATATCCATCCATGTCTCTCTCCTTTCTCATCTTTTCATTTATCAACCATCTCTCCATCTATCGATCCTCCATCTCCCCTCGCATCTAATATCTGTCATCTATGTAATCATCTATCATTTATCTGTCCGTCCGTCCATCCATCAGCTGGTCATCTTTGTGTCCCTACCTCTCACCGGCCTATCACTCCATCTCTTTGTGTCTCCATCCATCTTCTGTCTCATTAGCTGGGTGTCTCGTCCCTTGGAGCCTCAATTTCCCCATCTGTGAGGTGAAGGGGCTGGGTTGATGCTCCCTAAAGTCCCTTTAAGTTCTAACATTTTGATCTTTGGCTGCTTTGACTCTCCCTGGACAAGTCACTCCAGCTCTCGGTGCCCTGAGTAGACAGGATTTTCTCATCAAGGACTCCCCCATCCCTATGGAGTCACTTGAAAAGAAACTCTCCCCCTAGAGAGTCAGTGGTTGTAGTGGTTAGAGGACCATCCTCTGGTCTTGGATTCAAATCCTGCATCTGGCACAGCCTGGGCAAAGCCGAGGGAATTCCCTGAGGGGGAAGGCCCTGCGTGGCACGGACGGTGCCCAGACGGAGACCCCAAGCCGTGCTCTCCCTAGCCTGTAGGGTTGGTTCATGGAAACCCTTTGACAAACCCTTAAACCCCAGTAGAAATGTGAGTTATAGCCCTGAATCCTTAGCCTCCCTGGCCAAATAATTCACTGTCCTTTTCTGGGAAATAAAGGGCATTGACCTAGGCGGTCTCTGAGATCCCCCTAGCCCTCGACCTATGACCTGCTGACCTCCTTAGTCACCCCAGAACATGCGGGGCGAGCTGCATGAGCTGCTCGTCTCTTCTGAGGCGCCGGGAGACGCTGATCTCGGGCAGGAACCCTGCAGCGGGCGTGAGGGGCCCTGCCTTTCCTAATTGAGACTGGGCTGCTCGGGCTGGGCCACGCCTGTGCCCCCCAAGCTTTCGCCCTGGCTCCTGGGGCGATTTGTTGACAGGCTTTTGTAGGGCCGTAATCAAGCTGAGCTGCCAGAATCGCCCGCTCTCAGAAGGGAGGCCTCTGGCCCGGCCTTGTCCAGACCGGGAGCATTTGCCTCCTCTGTCCCCGTCTGCTGCCTCTGACCACGGCCTGAGCCCCCCAGACCCTCCTGAGGCACTCGGCTTTCCCGGCCAAGCTTTCCTCCTTCCCCCTGGATGGATCGGGATGATGGGGAAGCTGGGAGGGACCCCAGAGGAAGCTTTCTCCCGCCCGGCCACACGGTCTTGTTACTGAGGGTGGCCGGGAACTCTGGACAAGGCACAAGGATCACGGTATCACGGAGCGGGCCGTGGCTGGAGCCTCAGAGATCCCGGGGTCCCGGCCTCCGGTCTGTGGGTTAGGATGAGGAAACATGGAGACAAGAAGGGCTTTGGCCCAGGATCCCAGAGCTAAGAAATAACTGAGGTGGGACTTGAATTCGAAAGTCCAGGCCTCTAAGTGCCACATCATGACAGAGGGGGGAATACTTCTGACCAGGTGATCCGGGCACAGTCAGCCCCATCCCTCGAGGGTTGCGGAGGGCCCAAGTGAAGCCCCCCATGCCCAGTGATTGGGTCTGGGTCTCTTCCCTCCTCCACCCTGGGCTCTCCTGCTGGAGCTTGGAGATCCAGCTGCCAGCCTCCAGAGCAACCCCAGGTCGGTCTCTCCCAGTCCCTCTCCTCCAGCTCTCTCCGGGACCCCCCCAGACGCTCCCCAGGCTCCCCGGGCACCCTTATCTGCCAAGCATCGGGCCCTCCCCCCCGTGGCCAGGCCCTCAAAAATGCCCCCGCCCCCCCCCCCGAAAGGCCTGGTGTGTTTTTCAAATGAATGCAATTAAGAGCATGAAAGTTTCCCGAGATAGAGTTTTTCATTTCCCTTTTATTTGATTAGAGAAATTCCCACCGCCCAGTCTCCACAAATGCAACCCAGACCCGGCCCCACGGTTCCCGCCTCGCCTGAGAAGCCCTTACCTTTCCATCTCACACACTAATGTGTTTAGAGTTACAGCGGCCCCCAGGCCTGCAGGAAGGGTCTCCCAGCCCTGATTAAAGGGCCCTGCTCTGCCAGCAACGGCCCGGGAGCTGGCCACAGGGGGCCCGCGACGCGGGCAGGGAGGGACCAGCGCCTGGCACAAGGATGCGGGAGCCTCCTGTGGGGGGGGGGACGGCAGCTGGGGCGGGCCAGGGACCCCAGCCTTCACCTTTTCTGTCTCTACCCCCTCCCACCATCCACACCCCTTCTCTGTCTCTGTCTCTCTGTCTCTGCTTCTCTCTGCCTCTGTCTCTGTGTCTCTCTCTGTCTCTCTCTGTCTCACTCCCTTTTTCTTACTCTCTTGTTCTCGCTCTCTCTACTTCTCTCTGGATTTTTCTGTCTTTTCCCCTTTTTTTCTTACTCTCTCTCCATCTTTGTTTTTCTCTCTCTACTTCTCCCTCCCTCTCTCCTCCTTTTTCTTCTTCTCCCTCTGACTTTCTTCCTCTCTCTTCCTTCCTTCCTTTCTCTTTCTCCCTCCCTCTCCCTCCTTCTTTCCTTCTCCCCCCTCTCTGGGCGTCTTTGTCCCCCCCCCAGCAGAGCACACGAGGGTCTCTTTTCTTGCCTCTTCGCTCTGTCTCTCTCCATCCCTCCGTGGGCACCCCTTTCGTCAGCCTTTGAGGGGGAGCTGCCCTCCATGCTCAGCTGCATTTCTCCCACTGTGGACGGCCCGCTCAGAGCCGTGGCTGCAGAAACCCCACGGCCCAAAGTCCGAGGGGAACAGGCAAGATCTCGAGCCTGTGGCCCAGCGTGAAAAGCCGATGGTGGGCGACGCGTGAGTGTGGGCAGAGGGGTCACAGCCCCCGTTCAGAAACGTGACTGGTGCCAAATTTAAACGGGATGTAGAGACTGCAGGCTCTCCCCCCTCCCCCCACAGGGCACCTCCCAAGGCACCGAAGACCCAAAGTCGGGGGGCCCCGAGCCCTTCCTCTTCCAACAGACAGAGCCTTCTCCGGGCTCCCCCTCAGCCTCGTGCCCACCTTCTCCTCTGCTGCCAGTGAAGGCAGAGGAGGGTTCTCTGCTCACTTCCCTCCCATTGCGGGAAGTTTTGACCATTCAGAGAAAAGCCCGGCCTTTGCTCAGCCTGTAGCTGGGCCCTGCACGGGCCAGGCAGCCCCGGACTTTGCTGAAGGTGCTGGTCAGGGCCTCGGGAAGTTTGGGGGAAAGGCTGGGGGGGCACTCCTCGGCCCGGCCCCGGCCCCAAAGCTCTCCTCCCCCTTTCGTGTGTCAGGTCACTGCACCTGGAGAGAGAGCTTTGAAAGCCGGCTCCGTCCCAGCGGTCTGACCGTGGGCACCCGCACTGAGGGCTCTCTCTGTTTCACCGTGTCTGGAATCAGAGGGCCTGGGTTCAAACCTCTTCTCCGGCACGTGTTAGACCTCATTTGTCCCATTTACAAAACGGGGACCCCTAAGTCCCGTCCTCCTTCCTCTCTTCCGGAGTTATGGGAAGGCACAGGGGATGGGAAGAGGCTCTGTACAGACCACAGCCCCAGGAAGCTTCACCTCAGTTTGCCTCCAGGAAGCAAGGCTGCCAAGCAACCCCCTTCCTCAGCATCTCAAGTCTCCGGGTTCTTCGGGAGGAGTTTGCCTCCGCCTCCCTGGCTGCCTTTCCATGGAACAGCTCTCCCTATGTTGGCCAAGATCCTTACCCATTGTCTGCGGCCAGAGAGGGCCGGGCTGGACCCTCTGACATGCTGGGCCATCAGACACAGCCTCTGACCTTTAGCCAAAGAAAGGGTCAAGGGGCAGCTGGATGGCACAGTGGTTAGAGCACCAGCCCTGAAGTCAGGAGGACCCAAGTTCAAATTGAGTCTCGCTTAACATTTCCTAGCTGTGTGACCCTGGGCAAGTCACCCAATTGCCTCAGGAAAAAAAGAAAAAGAAAAAGAAAGGGTCAAGAGAGAGTGTGTGTGGACTCACAAGCACTGAGAGTGCTATATAGAGTGGTTCATTGGAAAGAAAATTAGCTTAAGCCACAAGACCCGAGTTTGAAACCCATCCCGGTGCCCATGATCTGGGTAAAGCCTGGGAAGTCCCCGCTTCGCCATGGTTAGACTCATCATCTGAGAAGCTGGGCATCGAACAGGCCCTTCCCAACGTACTATAATTCGGTGATAAGTCTGATAACCCAGATTCACCCCGGGGGATTCCCCACATCCCTGACTCACAGCCCCCACCCAGAAAATCGGGGGAAATCACCTCCCACCGCCCAGCCACTGACGTCACCCGCTTTGCAAGCAAGCTCATGAACGTAACGAGGGAAATTTTCAGGATAAATTTATTTTTAAAAAAATCCAAACTCCACACAGCAGTCCCAGGCAGCCCCGAGCAGAGCTAGTCTCTCAGAAAGCATCAGAAGGGACTCGGGTGTCACACCAGTGAAAGGCCACTGGTAAGGCAGGGAGAGCTGCCCTTGGAGAAAGAGCACGATCACTGGAAAGATCATACTCTCCTTAGTGGAGGTGGTCTCTGAAATGACCAGCTAGCTGCATCGCAAGGAAACTTCCCCCCGACGCTACGAGTAATGAAGAGGTATTGGATTCTGTTCTTATTCCATGATCCTCTATTGCTTTGTGGGAACCTAGTCCCTACCTGACCCATGGTGTATATTGTATAAGAGCTAATATTCATATAGTGCTTATTATGAGATGGGTATTGGGCTAACTATTTGATAATTATAGTCTCATTTGATCCTCACAAGATTTTACAGAAAAAGAAACTGAGGCAAACTGAGGTGCCCTGATTTACTTGTCCCTGGTCACAGGACTACTAAGTATCTAAGGCTGGATTTGAACTCAAGTCTTTCAAAAGCCAGGTCAGGTACTCCATCCACTGTGGGTGCTCTCTTTACTTCCCTCTTGGGAGGGGGTGGAGAATATTAGACTAGAGACAAAATTAGGATTGTGTCCAGAGTAGTAGAGGGAGGTGAGAAATCAGAGAATGTGAGAACTGGGGAGCCTAATTCTCCTCTCAAGAAGTCAGACAACCTCAGAGTAATGAGCCCAGGGCAAAGTGGGGGGAAGCGAGTAAAGGACTGAGAGCGATGCAAGGTGCCAGGCCCTGTGCCCTCAGTCAAGACTTCCCAAAAAGCCACTTTGTTAAAAAGGCGTTGCCCCTCAGGTCTAGTCTGTTGTTGTTGAGTTGGAAGAGAGGGAGTATGTTCTGTGCGTACTATTCTCATTGTGCCATTGAATAAATGCCTTTTCTAAAAGCTGATTAAATCTACTGGCTGAAGCCAGTAATGAAGCCAGCAGACTCCGGTGGGGGCTCATGAACTCTGGGCATCGCATTGGAGAATATCTTCAGCATGGATGAGTCAGTTAGAAATTAAAGATGTCTCCCTGGGGCAGCTAGCGGTGCAGCGGATAGAGCACCAGCCCTGAAGCCAGGATGATCCTCAAATCTGGCCTCAGACAGTAAACACTTCCTGGCTGTGTGACCCTGGGCAAGTCACTTAACCCCAATTGCCTCAGCAAAAAAAAAAAAGTCTACCTGCATTATAATTGTAAGGATGCAGTAGCAGGCTAGGGACCACCTCTCCTCCTTATTCCACTTTGCCATAACACCTGTGTACCTGGGACTCTTAGCCAGGGAGGCAGAAATCCAACAGCTCACAATGCCAGATTCAGAAAGGTCCCCTCCAAATCTGGCGAATCTTTCCACCTCACACATCCCAGAGGGCATCCTTCCCCCAGACCGTCTAGGTGCATTTATTTGCTCAGGAGCTAAACAAAGGCAATCCCCCTTGTTCCCTGGTTATATTTCTTTCTTTCTTTCTTT
>JAJPUD010019313.1:0-20902 GCA_023553655.1 Myrmecobius fasciatus
AATTCTGATGGACATGGCTCTCTTCAACAATGAAATGTTTCAAACCACCTCCAATTGTTCACTGAAGAAAGCCATATACACCCAGAGAGAGGGATGCGAAATGTGGACCACAACATAACATTCTCATACTCCTTGATTGATGTTTGCTTACATTGTGTTTCCTTTATCTGATATATCGTTTGTGTAGATAAGATTTTTCTTGCACACCAATGATAAGTTTGGAAATATGTATACATATATTCGATTTGCCAATATTTTAACATAATTAACATGCAGTGGATATCCTGCCATCTAGGGGAGGGGTGGGGAGTTGGGGGGAAAAACTTGTAACGGAAAGCTATGTAAGGGTTATTGTTGAAGAATTACCCACACATATGTTATGCAAATAAAATAAAAATTAAAACAAAAAAAAAAAGAAGAGACAGATTGCATCTTCCTGAGGATGCCTCCATTGAATGATGACTGTAGGATAATCCATCTGGAAAGAGGGCGAATGTTTCTAGGAACACTGTTACAATATTCCTATGACTTTTGACCTTAAATCTGTTAGTATTAAATATATGGTGATGGCGTGACTGACTCATTCTCACTAAGAATTGCACCTCTTAGGTATGAATTGTTGTGAGGTGCTGGCTATATCCTTGATCAATTATTTAGACATTTTGTTATTTGGAGGGCTCTAAAATGAAAGATCCAGGATCATCTGTATTTTTGCCTGAGAAAAAAGAATAATGGACATTGTGATGTTGGTTTTACTCACCAATTACTTCCTTTCTGTTCATCAAGATGCCTTATTGCTTCAGCCAGGATGAATTGCTTGGTTGGTTACAGTTTATCAATGTTTGGTATTGATGGTAGCTTGCATGATTGGCCTCTTACTGGTAAGAGTTGTTCACTTTTGTAATGTACATGAAAGACAGGGATGACTAGAAGCTGGGTCTATGTTTTCAAAGGAGGAGTATCAAGTTATTCCCAGAGGCCCTGGCAACAGAATCCTAGTCTGTCTGAGGAGAAGTACTAGAAGAATGACTTGTCTGACATAATTTGCAGCTATTTCTCTCTCAAGGTGCTTCACTATTTTAGAATCTCAAGAAATTCTTTATTGAGATGGTCTTGATTAAGATCTTGATCTTAAAGGAACAACAAAATTTTAATAGGGGAAGTTCATAAGCATTTATATACAGCCAATTATGTGCCAGTATTGTGGTAAGCACTTTAAAATCATTTCATTATAACATCATTATAACATTGACAATTGAGGAAACTGAGGCAGAGATTAATTTATTTGCTCATTGTTACACTGTTAGTAAATATCTACTACATAATTTGAACTTAGGTCTACCTGACTTCAGGCAAAGTACTCTGTACAGTGTGCATTGTGCCACCAGCTGTTTTAACAGCCAGCCAACAAGTATTTATTACTTACAGTATGCTACACACTGTGTTAAATAAAAGGCATATGAATGCCAGTAGGCAAGATGGTCCAATCCTCAAGGGTATTATATTAGAATAAAGGAAGCCAGATATATTTTGCAAGTCTTAGCCACAGAGGATTGTTTTAGATTGAGAAGGCATAAAAAAGGTGACTAGATTCATAGAGAAGTTGCTTGTTTTTTTTTTCCTTTTCAGGATTAGTAGCATTGATTTAATATTTTTCTTATACCTAAAATTGGACATTTAAAGAGGAGGAGGTATTCCTGATAACAAAGACAGACAGCAAATAGTTTGATAAGTTTAACTTAAGCAAGATGATGCTGATATTCAATGATAGAGAACAACTACTCATATCTATAGTACTTCAATAAAATATTTTAAAGTTATTTCTTAACAATAACATCTGAAGTAGTTAGTAAAATTATTATTATCTCAGTCTTATGGATGAAGAAAATAAAGCCTGCAATTTTAGAAGCAAGAATTTAACCCTGGTCTTTCCTCTTTTTTCTTCATGATGGCTATGGAAGGGAATACTGTAATTGTGCCTAATGGTCTACAGGTTGTAGGTGGGGAAGGAGATTAATGGTATTCCTAGGGTTCTTGAGCTTGGGTTCTCAAAACTCTCTCCAATAGTATCTGTGGAGAGATAAAACCAAATACAATTTTCACTATACATCACAGATTACTGTATTAACCATCCAACATTAAGTAAGTTGATATGTTCTGACAGGAAAATCCATTTTTAACTGAATGACTGGAGTGGAAAGGAAAGATGAGGGAAGAATACTATATGATGACATTTGCCTACTTCATGATTTTGCCCTGGATTTCACAAAACTCAACATATTATAAAATAAGAATGATATTTAGGGTATTTTTAATTTTCTTTTCCTAGAAGCTTAAGTCAAACAGGTCTTGCTTAATTGCTACTGAAAAGTTCTTACAGTGTTTTCAAGCTTGACAAAATGGGTTCAATCTTAGTTCAGTTGGAGATTTCAGCTGCAGTGCATGACAAGCCTGCTGTTGATTGGCCTCAACTGTTTTTCCTTCCCTAGGCATTATCAGTCTTCCCTAGATCTGCTTTTTAGATGAAATAGGGGTGAGAGCTTCAATTTCACAGGAACTCATATTAGAAGTTATTTATCTTTTAAATAATAACAGAGTTCTAGTCAAAATGGGCAGGCAGTAGAGTTCCATAAAGCTGAGAAGGATATTGTAGACCTCGATTTGAATCAGATGTTTATTCATTGAGAGAAGGTTGTTTGAAGCCTTCACACAAGAGAAGGCTTTTTTGATTTTATTATTCAAGGAAAGTGATAATTTTATATTAAAATCATAGAGACCAATTTCTCTGTCAAACAATTATGATAAAATGCTAGTCAAAATATTACTGTTAAATAAGAGGAAGGAGCCACTATGACCATCTTCTTGATCCTCCCCTCTCCTTTGTCCTCACTCTAACTTTTTATTTCTTTCATCGGTCTTGTAGTCTCCAAACCCATGGGGACTACCACAATAATAGGTAACCTTCAAGATATTTTTGAACTTGAGAAACAATCTGACAATTTTTTTGTATTTATGTCAGCCTCAGACTAAAATCTTTGAGTGAACCACAAAAACTGGTCCCATTGCTTCAGACACTATCTTAAACCTCAGAGGAATGAGGTATTCAGTTAGCTCAAGTGGAGAATAATCATGGGAGGGCAACTGAACTGAATCAGGTGTTCCAAAGTGATTGATGCACCTCAGAGGTCATGTGGTTCAACAGGATCAGATGGTATTTATAGTAGAATAAGAAACAGGGCTATGCTAGTGGAGGACACATTGTATAAATTTCAATGGGCAGATCCCAACAAAACACAACAGGGTTAGATATGAATTTGATAATGGACTCTGAATCTGTCAAACAAGGATCATTTTTACTAAGTGTCCAGGGTTTTATCATCAAAAGACTGGCATTGAAGATTTGGACTGCAGCAAATCATGAAAGCACCTAATAAATAGAAGGGAACAATTATCTGTATCACTAAGAAAGACTCATTTTCCTGAAATCACATATATGTTTCTGATATCAAAGACCAAAATAAAATAGCAGAAACAGAAATGTATCTTTAGTAAAAGATTTTAATTCAAAACCCAGTTCAAGTATTTCCCACTGATAAAATCTTTGGCATGTTATTTTATCTATATGATTCCAATTTGCTCATCTTTTAAGTAATGGATTTTGTTTAATGTATTAACTGAGAGACTACTCCAGTCCCATAAGAAATAATGAATATGAAGAAATCAAAATGATATGGAAAGATGACGATTAAGTGATGGAGAATAAATAAAGTAGAATCAGGAAAACAATATACATAATGACATGAAATGTACATCAAGTCAAATAAATGCCATATATTATAATGGCCAAGTTTAGCCTCAAGAAAAGAGGAAAAATGAATATCATACATTGATTATACTATCAAAACCAATGCATGCATCTCCCTGCCTTTTTTCTTTCTTTCTTTTCTTCCTTTCTTTTTCTCTTTTTAAAAATGAGTTACAACTTACACAGAGAAGGAGGGGGGACTATACACTTAAAAAATAAGTATGATATATTAGTAAAATGCAATAATAACATTTTAAATTTTAAAATGATTATTCCCTAGTTTATGTCCTACCTCTAAACTCAATGTTTCATGGAATAGATGTGAGAGTAGGAAACATAAAGAGAGAATAGTATAAAAGAAAAATGAACAGAATATGGTTTATAGACTCAGCTTTTACATTGTTGTGTAGATTTGAGCCTTTCAGACCCAATTTGCTCTTCTGACAATTATAGGTTGCAGGCTAAAATATGAGATCCTCCACTTCTAAAATTCTACGATAGATGTATGGATAGTTGATTAAGGAAATGAAATAATAGAATGAGAAATATTAACAGGACTAGAGAGAAATATTGATCTCTTTATAAAGGGGATGGGAGGAAAGCCTAAAAAAAATCCAGAGGTCACAATTTGGGTTAGGTTTTCTCTAAGGCCTTTTCAGCCCTTAAAATTCTGTGACTCTTGGGATACACCTACATCTCACACCAGACCAAAATAAGGTCAAAATGGGTACATGATTTGGGCATAAAGGGTGATACCATAAGCAAATTGGGAGAGTAAGAGATTATTTAAATATCAGATCTTTGAAGAAGGGAGGAATTTATGACCAAAGAAGAACTAGAGAACATTATGAAATGCAAAATAGATAACTGTAGTTTACATTAAACTAAAAATGTTTTGCACAAACAAAATCAACATAAACAAGATTATAAGGGAAATACAAAGCTGATAAAAACATTTTCACAGCTAGTGTTTCTCATAGCAGACTAATTTCTAAAGTATATAAAGACCTGTGCCAAATTTATAAGAATATAAGTAATTCTCTAGCTGATAAATGATCAATGGATATGAACAGACAATTTTCAGATGATGAAATTAAAACCATCTATAGCTACATGAAAAGATGCTCTAAATCACTATTTATTAGAGAAATTCAAATCAAAACAATTTTGGGACAATAATGTCACACCTCTCAGACTGGCTAAGATGAGAGAGAAAGATAATGATAAATGTTGAAGGGGGTGTGGGAAAACTGGGACAACAATTCATTTTTGGTGGAGTTGTGAAATGATCCAACCACTCTGGAACAATTTAGAACTATGCACAAGGGGTTACAGAACTGTGCATACCTTTGATTGAGCAGTGGTACTACCGAGTCTGTATCTCAATGAAACCATAAAAAAAGGAAAAGGACCCACATGTGCAAAAATCTTTGTAGCAACTCTTTTTGCAGTGCCAGGGAAGTGGCAAATGAGTGGATCCCCATCAATTGGGGAATGGATGAATTAGTTATGGTATATAAAAGTAATGGAATATTACTGTTTTCTAAAAAAATCATGGCAAGCTGATTGATTTTAGAAAGGCCTAGGAAGATTTACACAAACTGATGCTGAATGAAACAAGCAGAACTAGGAACACATTGTACACAGTAACAGCAAAATTGTGGGATGATCAACTGTGAAAGACTTGGTTCTTCTCAGTGATTCAATAATCCAAGGCAATCCCAAAAGACTTTGGACAGAAAATGCCATTTGCATCTAGAGAGAGAATTATGGTTACTGAATATAAATCAACCCATGTTATATTCCCCTTTTTCCTTTTTCTTATGTTTTATTCTCTCAAGATTTTTCCCTTTTGTTCTGATTTTTCTCTTCCAATATGATTCATAAAGAAATGTATATTTAAAAAATGAATGTACATGCAAAACCAGGAAAAAAATCTGTGATTCTATAAATTTAAGAGGCAGGATAAGGAGTTAGACATATAAAGGGGAAACAACTGATGTTGATGAGAATAAACAAAATGTTAGAAAAAAATGGCAAGACAAGCAGATACATGTTTTTATTTTGTTTTTTCTAGTCATGCAGCAATTCCACAATGGAATCTGAGTTTGGCTAATTTAAATATGAGCTCAAAGAACTGATTTATCATTCAACAAGTATTTATTAAAAACTATGATGTGGCAAGCAATGTGTTAAGGTTAGGGCTTACTAAGGCAAAATAAAAAAGTACATAATTCAAGAAGATTAAATTGAATTTTTTTGTTTCTTTTTTTTCATTAAAAAATTTTAGGTTATAAATGTACACTCATTTTTTACATATTTCTATATGAATCATGCTGGAAGAGAAATTAAAAAACTCAGAAAAAATAAAAGCAATATGCTTTGATAAACATTAAGTTTCCATAGTTTTCTCTTTGGATGTAATTGACATTTTCCATGCAAAGTTTATTGGGATTGCCTAGGATCACTGAATTGTTGAGAAGAACCAAGTTTATCAAGTTGAATATCACACAATCGTGTTATTGCTATGTACAGTGTTTTCCTGTTTCTGCTCATTTCACTCAGCAACTGTTCATATAAGTCTTTCCAAGCTTTTCTAAAATTGACCTGTTCATCATTTCTTATAGAAAATAATATTCCATCACCTCCATATACCATAGTTTATTCAGCCATTCCCCAATTGATGTATATACACTCATTTTACAATTTTTTGCCACCACAAAAAGAGCTCCTTCAAACATTTTTTATTTGTTGGACCTTTTGTTTGTTTTATAATCTCTTTGGAATATAGATCCAGTATTGACACTGCTGGACCAAAGGGTATGTACGGTTTTATACTCCTTTGGGCAAAGATCCAAAGTACTCTTTAGAATGTTGATTTGTTAACAATTCCATTAATACTACATTAGTGAAAGAACTTATTTTCTCATGAAAGATGCAGAATATATATATATATATATATATATATGTGTGTGTGTGTGTGTGTGTGTGTGTGTGAAATATAACTTTAGTACAAAATAAATCATGGTAGATAAAGATAAACTTGGAACAAAATTCATATACTCTAAACTTTCCCAGAATCCTCACAAGAAATATTATTAGAAGCAACTTCTGAAACATGTAAATTAAACAAACATAAAAGTCTGAATTAGACATGGTAGAATAAAGAATTCACATATTAGTAAAACATATTAATAATCTTAGGGCCTAAGAGCTTTAGGAAAGTGCATTTCCAGTAAACATGGAGGCCAAATTATTTTCTTTCTCTTCTACTTATCTTTTCCTCCACAAAAACCTGAACACATCTGATTGTTCCTATTCTGAATAACTCAAACTAAAACAACTATTTGTTCTGAAGAACCAATTGTTTATCCTGATTGTATATCTCTAAGAAAAGGGATGCACTTTTTTCCAGCTTCTATCCTACTCTCCATTGTCTCCCAACAATGCTTCCCTCCCTTCCCCACATACACACACCTAGCTATAGTCTCTACTTTGTATGTATTTTCATATTTTAATCAATAACAGCAATAGCCATAAAGAGGACAGGAATATTATGGATGAGCTTATTATCTTCTGAAATTGGTCACTGTGGAGACAGTCAGGCCCAAAGCAGCAGGAGGCTGCTCCTTCTATCCTCCACAGGCAAGCAGGCTCTGTCCCCCTAGTCAAAGAGTGAGAAATTATCTTGTTCCTGAGTAACCAGCTCATGAGATATAGATGAGAACAGACCAAGAATTAGAATTGCAGAGTTGGAAGGGGTCCCAGGGGTCATAAAGTTCTACCTCTAGCCAAGGCATAAATCTTTACAGTATCCAATAAGTAGTCATCTTATCTGTACCTGGACATATTCAGTGACAGGGAACTCACTACACTTCTTTTTTTTTCTTTATTTTTTTACAGTCTATTCTATTACTGGAATCATCTGTATAAAAAAGATCTTCCTCATATTGAGCAGAAAACCGTCAAGCTACATCTTCCCCCCAGGTGTATTCATCACAATTCAAATGGCACTTCCTCTGAGAAGGATTCCCTGATTCCTCTGACTGTAACAGCATCCTATAACTTCCTATAACACTTTGTTTTGCAATGTTATAAGGTAGGTAATATTTAAAATACTGCATTGACCTATGTTTTTGTTTCATTTCTCTACTAGATTAAAATCATTACTGGTTAGTACCTGTAAAGACAGGCTATTGTGTCTCAGTTAAACTGTATCTATCCTGGCACTGAACAGAGATGTGCATTCAATAAATGCTTGATAAATATTCACATGATACTCAGGGGAACGAAGGATGACTGATAAACCCAACATTTTATCAACTCATGTTTGTGCTACCACTTCTAATATGTATGTGCAATAGAGAGAAGAAATTAAACAATGAATGATTATGTCGATGATCAATTGAGAAAATCTACTCCAGGAAATTTTTGCTTTTTGTTGTTATTTTGTTTTGTTTTAATTTCCTCTAAGCTGGCTGAATAATCAGAAAAACAATAAAAGGTCAAGGACAATTCTTGTTGCCTCTCATTATTTTTCCCCTCTTTCCTCCTTTCCATTAAGTTTTTCTTTATATTTCATGATCATTTGTATTAGAATATTCTTGGAAGACTCTCTAATGTTATCCACACTTTATTTCCAAGATATGTGAATTGTGAAAAGAGTCACTACATTCCTCAACTGCATATAAGACTACACCATTATAAATGTTAGGTTCTTCATTTCTAAAAGAAATAGAGTTGAACTATGACCTCTTTTATTCTGAATGCCATGTAATCCAAGATTGTATTAGATTGTTTAGGGGTTTTCTTTTATCTGACACATCAGTTTATAAATAATGAGATTGTAGTCCAGATAAACTTTCAGTTGATTTTGCTTTTCTTTTCATAAGAACAGTTTTCTATTCCTGTCTACCCTATTCTGTACTTTTGAAGCATTTTTCTCTGTCATTGCCCTTGGTTCTGTATTTTCTTCCTTTCAGCTTTTTGCCTAATTCCATATCTTTCTTAGTTTATCTGTCTGTCTCTCTGTGTTTCTGTCTCTGTGTGTGTGTCTCTCTCTTTCTGTCTCTCTGTCCTTGTCTGTCTATTTCTCTGTATAGATAGATAGATAGATAGATATAGATAGGTAGACATAGATATATATAAACATAGATAGATAGATACCCATCTCTCTCTCTCTAATTCTCTTTGTGTCTCTTCCTTTTTCCATAAATAGAACTTTAAATACTCCCCAATTAAATTTTCCCAATTGAATTTTATCCTTTTTAATAGCCTCTTGAGCCTTCATATTATATCCAAATTTGATAAACATATCTATTCTTTTATATAGACCTTTGATTAAAAACCCTGAATTGCGGAAGACTGATATATAAAGTACTGCATTATATATCTCTTCAAATTGACATCTTCAAGCATTGCCCATAGTTCAAGTGTAGTCATTCAGCTTGCTTCAAGTCTATTTAATATGCTTTTGTCAAAAACACACATTTCTCAATCTTGTCTGTAAGTTTAGCATTAAAAACCTTTTTTTCTCACATATTTTAATAAGATTAAGCAAACCCTATATGCACTATTGTCCAGATTGAATAGTTTAATTATTTTGATACTTCAATAAAATTGTGCCTTCACCAATATTCATTGGTCCACCAACAAGGCAGAGTAAAACCTTTGCTACCAACTCATTCTGCATAACTCTTGTCTATAGTAAAATTAAGGATAACTATAGCTAGCATTTACATAGTGTTTTATGTTTGCAAAATAATTTAACTATGGTATATCACTTGATCCTCAATCCTTCACAAAGTATTCACCTGATATAATAAGGGTCTTCTCAGAATTATGTGGAAAGAAATGGATTATGATGGATATCCATTTGTTATCCTTTCCTCTCATTATATACTATTTCCTATTCTTTTAATTTATTTTTAATTAACAAGAATGTAATTATTATCTCTGCCATATCCTTTCTGACTGGGGAAAAAGTCGCTAAAATATGAACACATTTCCATATTAGTCATGAGACCTAAAATGTGTCTCATTCTGCATATAAGGTCCACAAAATCTCTTTCAGGGCATGAGTAACATGCTTTGTCATCTCTCTTATGGAATTATAATTGCTAATTATGTTAATGAGAGTTATGAAAAATATGTGTCTCATTAAGTATATCTAGTTCATAATCTCTCTATCAGTAGAGGAGTACAATTGGATGCCATTTATCCTTTGTAATCATGTTGGTATTCACATTTGAAAGAATTCTTAATTCTTTCAATGTATTTTTTTTTTACAATTTTGTTCCTGTTTTAAAAACTCTTTATCTAGCTCTGTTCATTTATTTCTGTTTCAGTACATTCAAGTCTACTCATGTTTTTTTTTCCTATAACTGTTCTCTTCATCATTTCTTGCAACATATTTACTGCATTCTGGGCCATTGTTAATCATCTAGACTTATTATATCTTGCCACTGGGACACTAATGACTCTGAAGGAGAAGATGGGACTGATGACTGTGCAGTTCTGTCCCTATCAAATCCATATCAAAACATTAACTTTGTGATGTCATTGCTCTTCTTTAATAATGAAGGATCAACAACAATAACAACATAATAATAATGATATTTCTTTTCATTCATATACTATAATTTTTCAGCGATTCTCTAAGTAATGGGCATTTACCTTTATTCTCAATTCTTTGCAATTTCCCTTTCAGTTATATACTTCCATCACCTTCGCTATACAAGTAATACCTATTTTGTTTACATATTGTGTGCCTCTCTATGTCCTTTAGATAACTCATAACTTCATTTCTTTGGAAATACACATTTTATTCTTATCTAGTCCTAAACATGGATATTCCTCAAAACTCTATCTTGGGTCTTCTTATTTTCTCCCTCTATATTCAGTTTTTTAATCTAATTTCATCAGCCTCCATGGATTCATTTATTTCCATTCTGATGATAACCAGACCTATTTGTCCAGCCTTAACCTCTATCCTTACCTCTAGGCTTGCTTATCCAGTTGCCTCTTGGACTTTTTAACTGGCTATCTTACAGATATATTAAATCAAATGTGTTCAAAACTAAACTCAATATCTATCTATCCTTTTGTAACTTCCCTCATACTGTTGTATGAGTACCCCCATCCTACCAGTCACCCAGACTAGCAACCTAAGTGTTATCCTCAACCTTTCACTCTTTCTCATCTCCTCATATTCAATATATTCTGTTGCCTCTATTCTCTTAATATCTTTCATATGTTCTTCCTCTCTTCTCATATTACCATCAATCTGAAATAGGACCTTATTTCCTGATGATTTAACTATTTCTATAGTCTTCTAGTTGGTCTCTCTAATTCGTCCTTTCCCACTCTAATAAATACTTTATTAACTTGTCAAATTAATCTTCCTAAATTACAAATTTAAATATATTTGTTTTTACATGTATATTGATTATATATTTCTCTTAATGGACAAATTATAGTTTTATCTATGACTTCCAAAATTAAACATAAAACCTTATGTTTGATATGAATAATACTTCAAACCTACCCTCTTTTTTTCAATTTTCAAAACTCTTACTCTCCCAACATGACTTAGTGACAATGGCTTCTTTGCTGTTGCTCTCACAAAACATACTATCTCCCAGTTTCATTCATTTTCATTGACTATTCCTGCATGTGTAAAATTCATTCCCTTCTACGTGTTGTTTCCTACATTTCTTGACTTCAAATTCCAGCTAAAATTCCACATACTAGCCTTTCCTGATATTCCTTAATAGTACTGACTTCTCCCCATTTTTTATCAATAATTCATTGTATAATTCTTTGTTTATATATAGTTGTTTGCATATTGTGTCCTTGAGAGGTTTTTTATTGTGGTGGTTGTTGTGATTTGTTTTGTTTTTACTTTCTCTTTCATTGCATCCCCAGAGCTTATTAGAGTGCTTGGTACATAATAGGCATTTAATAAATGTTTATTGAATGTTGACACTCACAAGATCACTAGAAGATTATTGATTTTTTAAAAGGCTAATTCTTTATTTCAAGAGAGAATTTCATTAAAACTAGAATTGAATTTTGCAGATGTAATTCTGCCTACTTTCTTTCCTTCTATTCAGTTGTATACCTGGTAAGCATCTATCTGCATTCTCTTTCTATCAAATATGAAGAACCAGCTCTATGGGCAGTCCATGCAATTGAATATCATAGTATTATAAATAAACATTCTTCACTGTCTTGGTATTTCCTAGTTGAATTGTAATACTTCACTCTTTTAGTTTTTATGTGTGTCATTTAACAGGGTCTACAAACTATTTAGGTATCCATCCCATTAAGGAAAAAAGTCAATCTATTCATGAAGTTATACATGCCCATTTACCTGCTAATCATGAAGTTATGTGTTCAATAATTACTACTTTGATTCACAAATACTCAAAAGCCCATTTATTTCATGATATATTCTTTCCAAAAAAATGAATAACAAAACAACTCCAAAATTTCATTCAATACCCAGCAAATAGGCAAAAGTTAATAAATATCACAATAGTCCAAATGATTAAGATGGTAGAAAGACTGCCCTATTAATAATGGTCTTTCATAGCTATGATATTAATTGAACCATTCTGGAAAGAAATTTGGAGTTATTTAACAAAATGACTAAAATGTCAATCATCTTGATCCAGAAATTTCTTTTTTAGGCACCTAAATCTTGGATGACAATAATAAAAATAAAAAATTATACACACACTAAAATATTTATAGTATAATTTTCATTCATAAAGAATACATAAATACATACATACACATAGACAATCAGAGAGACATATACATACACACACGCACACACACACACACACACACACACACACACACATATATATATAGCTATCAAATGGGTAAAATATAGACAAGGAAAAAATATAGGATTGTAATGGAATATTACTGACTATAAGAAACAATAGATATGATGAACAAAGAGAAGCATAAGAAGACTTTAAGTATAAATCAGAATAAGTACAACCTGGGAAATTATACACAAGGACTTCAATAAAGTAAATATAAATAAAAACAACAACAAACAACAAAACTAAAACTAAATGCTTTTAAATTATGACAAATCTTGACCATAACGAACATATATAAAAAGGAAATCCCCCTTCCTTTATAAAGGAGAAAGACTATGGATATAGAACATTAAGAATGAGGACAGATTCTTTTTGTGTTGTGTTCTGTGTGTATGTAGGTGTGTGTGTGTACATGTGTGTGCGTGTGCAAGCATGCATGTGTGTATAAGTTAGTTTTAATGAAACTCCTCGTACTCTTATTCTTTTGAAGAGGAAAGTAAATAGGGTTAAGTGATTTCCCTAGCATCACATAACTAGAAAGAATCTGAGGCTTGTTTTGAAGTCAGGTCCTCCTGACTAGAGTCTCTATCCATTGAATCACCCAGTTGCCCCTTATTCTCTTTGTTGTTATTATTGTTGTTGTTGTTGGGTTTTTATTTATTTTTGGTTTGAGGGGGTTTCATTTTTTTGTTTTGTTTTGTTTTGTTTTTTAGCAATGTCTTTCTGTGAGGAGAAATGATAGCAATATCTTCACAAATGCAAGTGATATAAAAGCAAAGACAATTTGTTATTCTGTTATTTCAGTTACATCTGACTTGTCACTACATTTGGGTTTTTCTTGGCAAAGATACTGGAATCGTTTGCCATTTCCTTCTTCAAATGAGAAAATTGAGACAAACAGTGTTTTTACTTGCACAGGGTCACACAGTTAAGCAAGTCATTGTTTAAGGCCAGATTTGAACTCATGAAAATGTTGCCTTGACTCTAGGCCCAACACTTTACCCACTGTGCTACCTAGATACCTCTTAAAATACAATCCACTATTAATTTTTTAAATGTGTTCTAGAATTTTGCCAGGAATACAAATGAACCTTGCTGACCTAAATTTTGCAAAGACGACTATGTTCCCCTTTGTGAGTAATGTCAGCAATAGTTCTTTGTGATCATAGGTATGACATGTTCCTTTCTCTCATCCTGATGTCCTTCTATCTTTCTCTAAAGCTTTTTAAATACCATTTACAGTTGCTAAGCCATCCCATCTTGAAGTTCTTTCATTACTCCAGGAAGTAGATCAACCAGATCTGCTTATTTGAGTTTATTGAAGGCAAGTTGGTCCTCTCTCACTACTCATTCACTTTTCTTTGTTTTCAATTCTCTATTAATGATTTTTGTGCTTCCTTTTGCAGCACAAAAAAGAAAAAAAATTATTCTCCTGAAAAAAGAACAGATGCAAAATAAAAATTCAACAGCTTTGCCTTTTTGTAAAGTCAGAGACTGTTCTTATTTTTCTTTTTTGGTGGGGGGAAGGTGGTTTTGTATCTTGATAACTTGACACTGTGATTGATAGATGATACACCATTAGTGAATGATTTTTGAAAGGATGAAAAAATGTATTTGTATCTTTATTACCCTAAATGTTATTTTCATCCTACTTTTGATTTTCTTCTTGCCCACAACATAAATAAACAAGACTTTTTTATTAAAGCTTTTTATCTGCAAATATATGCATGGGCAATTTTTCATCATTGACCCTTGCCAAGCTTTCTGTTACAAATTTTTCCCTCCTTTCCCCACCCCCTCCCCTGGATGACAAGAAGTCTAATACATGCTAATTATGATAAAATACTTGACAAATCGGATATATGTATACATATTTAGACAATTATATTGTTGTACAAGAAAAAAATCGGATCTACAAGAAAAAAAAATCTGAGAAGAGAAACATAATGCAAGCAAACATCAATAGAGAGTGTGAAAATGCTATGTTGTGGTCCACCCTCATATCCCACAGGCCTCTTCCCTTCATCACTGAACAACTGAAACTGGTTTGAAACATCTCTTTAGTGAAGAGAACCATGTCCATCAAAATCGATCATCATATAATCTTCTTGTTGCCATGTACAATGATCTCCTGGTTCTGCTCATTTCACTTAGCATCTCTCCAGGTCTTTCTGAAATCATCCTGTCGGTTGTTTTTTACACAACAATAATATTCCATAACATTCATATACATAATTTATTCAGTCACTGTACAATTGATGGGCATCCACTAATTTTCCAGTTTCATATGACTAGAAATGGTTTTTTCATCATCTGAAAATTGTCTGTTCATAACCTTTGACCATTTATTGATTGGAGAATGGCTTGAATTCTTATAAATATGAGACAATTCTCTATATATTTTAGAGATGAGACCTTTATCAGAACCCTTAAATGTAAGATGATTTCCCAATTTATTGCTTCCCTTCTAATCTTGACTGCATTAGTTTTGTTTATACAAAAACTTTTTAACTTAATATAATCAACATTATCTATCTGGTGTTCAGTTAAGAATTCCAGTTCTTCTTTTGGCACAAATTTCTTCCTTCTGCACAGGTCTGAGAGGTAAACTATCCTATGTCCCCATTAATTTGCTTATGATATCACTCTTTGTGTCTAAATCATGAACCCATTTAGACCTTATCTTGGCATGTGGTGTTAGGTGGGGGTCAAGCCCTAATTTCTTCCACACTACTTCCCAATTTTCCCAGTAGTTTTTGTCAAATAGTGAGTACTTATCCCAAAACCTGGGGTCTTTGGGTCTGTCAAACAGTGAATTGCTATAGTTATTGCCTATTTTGTCTTGTGATCCTATCCTATTCCACTGATCAACTACTCTATTTCTTAGACAGTATTAAATGGTTTTGATGACCGCTGCTTTATAATATAGTTTTAGATCTGGTACAGCAAGGCCACCTTCATCAGCCTTTTTTTTTCCATAAATTCCCTTGAAATTCTTGACCTTTTGTTCTTCCAAATGAACTTGGCTACTATTTTTTTCTAGATCTGTAAAATACATTCTTGGGAATTTGATTGGTGTGGCACTAAATAAGTAAATTAGTTTGGGTAGTATTGTCATTTTATTATATTCGTTCAGCCTACCCATGAGTATTTGACATTTTTCCAACTGATTAGGTTTGACTTTATTTATGTGGAAAGTGTTTTGTAGTTTATTTCATATAGTTCCTGACTTTTCCTTGGTAGATAGATTCCCAAATTTTATACTATTGACAGTTATTTTGAATTGAATTTCTTTTTGTATCTCTTGCTGCTGAACTTTGTTGGTAATATATAAAAATGCTGATGATTTATGTAGATTTATTTGGAATCCTGCAACTTTGCTAAAGTTGTAAATTGTTTTATAGTTGACTCTCTAGGGTTCTCTAAGCATACCATCATGTAATCTGCAAAGAGTGATAATTTGATTTCTTCATTGCCTACTCTAATTCCTTTTATCTCTTTTTCTTCTCTTATTGCCAAAGCTAACATTTCTACTACAATATTAAATAGTAATGGTGATAGTGGGCAGCCAACAAGACTTTTTTTTGTCCTTAGGCTTCATCACTACTCTCAATTGATTCTGAGATTCAAAGTTAGTAATACTATTCTTCTTCTTCTTCTTCTTCTTCTTCTTATTATTATTATTATACTATTCAGAAATATATATATATATATGTATATACATATATTTATTTCTCAATTATCTGCTCTGGTTTCCATCTTATATTCTTATCTTAACTATAATAATTAATATTTTTTCCTCTAGTATGCTTCACCATTATCTTCTTCACTGAAATAGCTCATATCTCTGAAATTTCATCAGTAGGAAGATAGATCTAGCAGTAGAACAGACCTGAGAGGTTATCTACTGCAAGACCTTTCAAACTTCTCACCAGAAAATGTTAATGTGACCCTGAATATAAAGGGTATAATAAAATAGGCATACAAAAATCACATTTGTTTATAATAAATAATAATTTGTAACCTCCATATTTAGTTATGTGGGATCCTATGTGGGGCCATACCCCACAGATTAAGAAACTTTGATCTACTACTTTTTATTTTTCCATATTTTAACTCCTCATTTTACTATAAATGATTTTTCCATCTTTATACTTCTTTCCCTTTCCCCACCCAATCTATGCCTCTCTTTGTCTGACTGCCTCTCTCTGTTTCTCTCCTTTTTTTCTGTCTCTCTTATGTATCTGTCTCTGTCTTTCTTTGTCTCTCTGTCATTCTCTCTGTCTCTGTGTGTGTGTGCCTCTCTCTCTATCTCTGTCTCTTCCCTGTGTCACTACTTCCTTTGCCAGTCTGCACTCACATTAGCAGATTGGGTTCTTACCTGAGAGGGATAGATACTATAGCAACTTTCAGTATTCTAGGTGGTTATCCACTGAGTACTTATATTCCTACAATTATAGTTCTTGAGACTATACCTATGAATTTTCCATTAACACATAATGAACTGATTCAAATAACACTTTGTAAAACCAAAGGAAGAACAATAATTATATTACCTTCTATGTATAAATCTTGAACATACTCTTCATAAAATGCATATAATATCTATAATGAGGGAGGTAAAACCAAGATGGCAGAGAATAGACATGTCTCTATCTGAGCTTTCCCAGATGTCCCTCAAAATCACAGCAAATCAAGCCTCTAAACTGGTTTTGGAGTGATAGAACTCACAAATATTTGGAGTATAACATTTCCTACAAAAGATAATTTGGAAGAGATTCAGAAAAAATCTTTTTCAATCAAGCACGGAAGGAGACGGTCTAAGTACAAGGCAATACAGAGATCCAGGGTGGTGTGGACTCTGCCAGAGAATCTACCAGGAAAAATCTACAGCCATGTTGGCTACTCTGTCCTGGCTGCAAGCCATCAGTTCAACAGATTAGTTGTAAACTATCCAACACAAACACAAAGGCAAATAGTAAGTCCCTAAACCTCCAAATATCCCAGGACCTGGCCACAACCATGCAGCAGAAATTAGTCATCACCAACCCAGCACAGCCACTGACTTCAACCTTTTAAGAAAAAGAGCAAAAAAGCAAAAAGAACTCTGATCAGAGGGGTATTTTTCCCCTGAGGCAATTGGGGTTAAGTGACTTGCCAAAAGTCAAACAGCTAGGAAGTGTTAAGTGTCTGAAGCCAGATTTGAATTCAGATCTTCCTGACTTCAGGGCTGATGCTGTATCCACTGCACCACCTAACTGCCCCCATAGATAGTTTTTTATGGAGAAAGAGAAGAAAAGATTTCAACCCCCAAGGAAACTAATAGCAGATAATCTCCGAAAAATAATATGAATTAGCCCCTATCTTACAAGGCTCTCTTGGAAGAATTAAAAAAAGAGCTTAAAAGAGAGTTAGAAGAAAAATAGGGAAAGGAAACAAGAACTTTGCAAGAGAGTTTGGAAAAGGAAACAAATTGTCTGAAGAAAACTCCTCATAAAATAAATTTAATGAAATTGAAAAAGCTTATAACTCCTAACAGAATAGAGCTGGCAAAATGGAAAAAGAAAACAACTCCTAGAAAACAGAATTTGTGAAATAGAAAAAAAAATCCATTGAACAAAATAATTCATTTAAAAGTTCAATTGGACAATACAAAAGGAGCTAAAAAAAGTTAACTGAAGAAAATAATCAATTAAACATTAGAATTTAGGGACAGCTAGTAGGTATAGTGGATAGAGCATCAGTGTTGAAGTCAGGAGGAACTGAGTTCAAATCTGGCCTCAGACACTTAGCACTTCCTAGCTGTGTTATTCTAGTCAAGTTACTTTATCCCAATTACCTCAGCAAAAAAGAGAATAAAATAAAATAAAAATTAGCACTGAACAAACAGAAATGAATGACTCAATGAGACATCAAGAATTATTAAACAAAAACAAAAAAATGAAAAAAATATAAGAAAATGTAAAAAAAATCTGATCTGGAAAATAGATCCAGGAGAGACAATCTAAGGATTATTGGACTTCCTGAAAACCATTAAAAAAAATCTTGCACATCACCTTTTAGGAAATCATTAAGGAAAACTGCTCTCATGTCCTAGAACTACAAGGCAATATAACCATTGAAAGAATTCATCCATCACCTCCTGAAAGAGAACCCAAAATGAAAACGCCAAGGAATTTTGTGATTAAATTTTAGAATTATCAGATCAAGGAAAAACATTTCAAGAAGCCATAAAGAAACAATTCAAATATTGAGGAGACACAATCAGGCTCATCCAGGACCTAGCAGGACCAACTCAGGGAATGAAAGGGCCTGGAATCTGATATTTCAAAAGGAAAGGGAACTTGGAATGTAGCCAAGAATCAACTATCCAGCTAAAGCATTATCTTTCAGGGAAGTAGATGGATATTCAGTAATAAAGGTGAATTTCATTTATTTCTGATGAAAATACCAGAGATGAACAAAAAATTTGATCTCCAAATACAGAACTCAAGAGAAGTACATAAAAGTAAAAAGGAAAGAACCGTTGAGATATGTATCTCTATTATGGCTATACATAGAGAGTGCAGGTATAATTTGAGTTTATTGTGATAATATGAAAAAGAAACTAGAAGTGGAAAGGGGATTGTACCAGAAAAATAGAAAAATGGAGATAAAATGTGGGAAATTACTCTCATGAAGAGGCAAAGAAGACATTATAATTGAGGGAAAGAAAGGAGGGGGATGAACATTGTGTAAATCTTACTCCAATCAGATTTGGCTCAAAGAGAGTATATCAGATACATTTAGCTTCACAGAGAAACTTTGTTCACCCAAGGGAAGTAGGAGGGGAAACGGAAAAGAAAGGGGTGAAGCTAATAGAAGGGAGACAAAAGTAGAAGGGAAAAAGTATAAGAAAGGGTGAGGGGGTTGCAAAATGAGAAGGCTATTTGTAGAGGGTGGTGGTTAATCTCAAAAATGAAAAGGGAGAACTTTTCACAAATTGAGAGGAAATTAGAGCAATAATTAACAGTTATATTGCTCAACTTTATGTCAATAAATTTGATAATCTAAGTGAAATGGAGAAATACCTACAAAGATATAGATTGCCCAGATTAACAGAAGAGGATATACATTACTTAAGTTGTTCCATTTTTAAAAAAAGAAATAGAACAACCTATTAATCAACTTCCAAAAAAACCTTCAGGACCAGATGGATTTACTTATGAATTCTAGCAAACATTAATTAATTAATTAATTAATTTTTTGCTGAGTCAATTGAGGTTAAGTGACTTGCGCAAGGTCACACAACTAGGAAGTGTTAAGTGTCTGAGGCCAGATTTGAACCCTGGTCCTCCTGACTTCAAATCTAATTAAAAGAGATAAAGAAGGAAAGTATATTTTACTAAAGGATACCATAGATAATGAAGCTGTATCAATACTAAACATATATGCACCAAGTGGTATAGCAACGAAGTTGCTAGAGGAGAAATTAAGATGCAAGAAGAAATAAACAGCAAAACTATACGAGTGGAGGATCTCAACCTTGCTCTCTCAGAATTAGTTAAATCAAACCACAAAATAAGAAAAGTTAGGGAGGTAAACAGAATGTTAGAAAAGTTAGGTATGATATATCTTTGGAGAAAATTGAATGGAGAAAGAAGGATTTTACTTTTTTTCTCAGTGGTTCATGCAACTTATACAAAAATTGACCATGTGTTAGGAGACAAAAACCTCAAAATCAAATGCAGAAAGGCAGAAATAGTAAATGCATCCCTTTCAGATCATGACGCAATAAAAATCACATGTAATATAAGGCCAGGATAAAATAGACCGAAAGTTAACTGGAAATTATATAATCTAATTTTAAAGAATGAATGCGTGAAAGAGCAAACTAAAGACACAATCAATAATTTCATTCAGAAAAATGACAATAATAAGACAACATACCAAAATTTGTGGGATATGGCCAAAGCATTTATAAGGGGTAATTTAATATCTCTAGATGTTTATTTGCATAAAATAGAGAAAGAGAAGATCAATGAATTGGGCTTACAATTAAAAAACTAGAAAAAGAACAAATTAAAAACCTTCAATTAAATACCAAATTGGAAATTCTGAAAATAAAAGGGGAGATTCTTAAAATTTTTTTTATATAAAGCTTTTTATTTACAAAACATATGAGTGATTTTTCAACATTGACCTTGGCAAAAACTTTTTTTCCCCAA
Source organism: Myrmecobius fasciatus (assembly GCA_023553655.1). NCBI lineage: Eukaryota > Metazoa > Chordata > Mammalia > Dasyuromorphia > Myrmecobiidae > Myrmecobius > Myrmecobius fasciatus. Next base: position 20,853 of record JAJPUD010019313.1, read on the forward strand.
GCTTTTCCCCTCTCCTCCCCCCACCCACCACCCCAAGATGACAGGTAATC
>JAJPUD010019314.1:0-26793 GCA_023553655.1 Myrmecobius fasciatus
GGGGAAACATTCTAAGTCCCACTTCTATAGCAAAAAAAAAAAAAAAAAATTCCCCCATATGGAAACATTTACATCCATACTTTTGTTAAAATGTCATTTGCTCTCTTATGATGTATATACTAATGGCCAACATACATACACTGGGTATATGTGCATAACTCTGCTGAATTTTCTCAACATGTATATTCTTTGTAGTTGTTTTATTTTGTTTTCTGTTCCTATTACATTTAAATCATATCTATACATGTAAATGAATTGTCCTCTGAATCAAAAGCCAAGAGTAAGAGAACTTCCCAGCAATACCAAATAGGAAGAAAAAAAAGAAATTGAAAAAGGAGTAAGCAAGTAAAGCAGGGATCTTAAAATCAGCAAAGAAGAAAGGCTCAAAAAAATCCCTCTGTGGGTGGTGTTTTTTCAAGTGGCAGATGAAACTGCATTCTAAAAGAAGGAAGGAAGGAAGCTTTTAAAAGAAAGATAGATTCTTAGATAAGAGAACAAAGTGACTGTGGATTATGGGACTGACCAGTCAAATATCCTTTGGAAGAATCCAGTGATGACAGTCAAGTCAACAGCATGGAAGGCTGAAGTTCATTTTTCTCACACTGGCTACAACTATATTTGATAGCTTCCTTCTTGCTATTCCTTGCCAGTGTCCCTCAATCATCTCATTGCCTAATGTCAATATAATTTAGACAGAGATAATCAGTACTTCCAGGGACCCAAACATTTAGTAATATAAACCAATATCACATTATAGAGTCTGGTACATAGTAGGCACTTAATAAATATCCATTGCTGATGATTGCTATAGTCTGGTTAAATGTGATGTTTTTTTGTTTGTCGTTCTTCAGCCATGTTCAACTCTTGTAACCCTTCTTAGCAATGATACTGGAGTGGTTTGCCATTTTCTTCTCTACCTCATTTTACAGATGAGGAAATTGAGGTAAACAAGGTTTTAAATGACTTGCACAGTGTCATACAAGTGGTGTGTGTGTCTGAGACTGGATTTGTACTCAGGAAGATGTGTCTTCCTGACTCCAATACCTTCACTGTGCCAATTAGCTGCTTGGATTAAATTAGGTATTTTTCTCCAAAAGGAAAGGAAGTAGACAGAAAGAGTGACTACTGAGTGACACCAAAAGAATTCTATTAACACCTGAATTCTTTATTTAGTCTATTTGTGATTGGGGTACTCAAAAGTGGCTGGGCTTTGCTCAGCCTGGCTTACTCTTTTAGAGAACATAATTGGATTTTGCAAATGTAAGTAGTACATTTGCAAAAGATTTCAGATTCCTTTATTTGTCTCAATATTAAATTTAATGTCACTCCTTCTGTACCTCATTAAGTAGGGCCTGATTACCTGAGACCAAATCCTTTGCTACTGCATCTCTTAGAAGCATAACTTTTTTCTTTTAAAAAAATTAATATTTTTTGCTTGTTATATATTAAAAATGCCTACTTTTAATATTTCTTTTTAAAACCCTAAATTCCAAATTCTCTCTGTTCTCCTGTCTCCACTCCCACCACCCATAGAAAATGCAAGCAATTTCATATAGGTTATAAATGAGTAGTTATCAAAAAATTTCCATAGTAGTCATATTGTAAAAGAAAACAGATACCCCCCTCCAAAAAAAAATAAACCCACAAGAAAAATAAAGTTTAAAAATATGCTTCAATTTGTATTCAGATATAATTTGTTTTTTCTCTGAGGATAGATGGCATTTTTCCTCATGAATCTTTCAGAGTTGTGTTGGATCTTTATATTGCTGAGAATAGTTAAGTCGTTCATAGCTGAACATCTTAAGAGTTACACTGTAAATAGTATATTTCACTTTGTATCAGCTCATTCATATTTTTCTGAGAGCATCCTGCTCATTATTTCTTATAGCACAATAATATTCCATCATAATTATATACCACAATTTGTTCAGCCATTCCCCAACTGATGGGCATGCTCCTGACTTCCAATTCTTTGTCCCCAGAAAAGAACAAGCAGAACTAAGTTCAAGATTCATGGTAGCAAATAAATGCTTGAGACTTGCACCTTCAAAACTTTTTATCTGCTAGAGTTTTGTATACTACTTTTTTTTAAATTTTATTTTATTTGCATAACATATGTGTGGGTAATTCTTCAACAATAACCCTTACATAGCTTTCCGTTACAAAATTTTCCCCCCAACTCCCCACCCCTCCCCTAGATGGCAGGATATCCACTACATGTTAATTATGTTAAAATATTGGCAAATCGAATATATGTATACATATTTCCAAACTTATCATTGGTGTGCAAGAAAAATCTTATCTACACAAACGATATATCAGATAAAGGAAACACAATGTAAGCAAACATCAATCAAGGAGTATGAGAATGTTATGTTGTGGTCCACATTTCGCATCCCTCTCTCTGGGTGTATATGGCTTTCTTCAGTGAACAATTGGAGGTGGTTTGAAACATTTCATTGTTGAAGAGAGCCATTTCCATCAGAATTAATTGTCATATAGTACTGTTGTTGCCGTGTATAATGATCTCCTGGTTCTGCTCATTTCACTCAGCATCAGTTCATGTAAGTCTCTCCAGGCCTCTCTGAAATCATCTTGCTGGTCATTTCTTACAGAACAATAATATTCCATAATATTCATATACCATAATTTATTCAGCCAATCTCCAATTGAAGGGCATCTATTCAATTTCCAGTTTCTAGCCACTACAAAAAGGGCTGCCACAAACATTCTTGCACATGTGGAGCCTTTTCCTTCCTTTATGATTTCTTTGGGATATAAGCCCAATAGAAATGCTGCTGGGTCAAAGGGTATGCACAGTTTGATAACTTTTTGAGCATAGCTCCAAATTGTTCTCCAGAATGGCTGTATCTGTTCACAGCTCCACCAACAATGCATCAGTGTCCCAGCCCTCCCACAACCCCTCCAACATTCATCATTAACTTTTCCTGTCATTTTAGCCAATCTGACAGGTGTGAAGTGGTACCTCAGGGTTGTCTTGATTTGCATTTCTCTGATTAACAGTGATTTGGAGCACCTTTTCATATGACTATAAATAGTTTTAATTTCATCCTCTGAAAATTGACTGTTCATATCCTTTGACCATTTATTGATTGGAGAATGGCTTGAATTTTTATAAATATGAGACAATTCTCTATATATTTTAGAGATGAGACCTTTATCAGAACCCTTGAATGTAAAGATGATTTCCCAATTTATTACTTCCCTCCTAATCTTGTCTGCATTGATTTTGTTTGTACAAAACCTTTTTAACTTAATATAGTCAAAGTTATCTATCTGGTTTTCAATTAAGAGTTCCAGTTCTTCTTTGGACATAAATTTATTCCATCTCCATAGGTCTGAGAGGTAAACTATATTACATTCCTCTAATTTACTTATAGTATCACTCTTTATATCCAGATCATGAACCCATTTAGATCTTATCTTGGTATGTGGTGTTAGATGTGGGTCAATCCCTAATTTCTTCCACACTAGTTTCCAGTTTTCCCAGCAGTTTTTGTCAAATAGTGAATACTTATCCCAAAAGCTGAGGTCTTTGGGTTTATCAAAAACCAAATTGCTATAGTTATTGCCTAGTTTGTCTTGTGATTCTATCCTGTTCCACTGATCGACTACTCTATTTCTTAGCCAGTACCAAATGGTTTTGATGACCGCTGCTTTATAATATAGTTTTAGATCTGGTACAGCAAGTCCACCATCGTCAGCCTTTTTTTTTCATTAATCCCCTTGAAATTCTTGACCTTTTGTTTTTCCAAATGAACTTTGCTACTATTTTTTCTAGATCTGTAAGATAATTTCTTGGGAGTTTGATTGGTATGGCACTAAATAAGTAAATTAGTTTGGGTAGTATTGTCATTTTTGTTATATTCGCTCGTCCTACCCATGAGCATTTTAAATTTTTCCAATTGACTAGGTCTGATTTGATTTGTGTGGAAAGTGTTTTGTAGTTTAGTTCATATAGTTCCTGACTATCTCTTGGCAGATAAATTCCCAAATATTTTATACTATCAACAGTTATTTTGAATGGAATTTCTTTTTGTATCTCTTGCTGCTGAACTTTATTGGTAATATATAAAAATGCTGATGATTTATGTGGATTTATTTTGTATCCTGCAACTTTACTAAAGTTGTGAATTGTTTCTAGTAGTTTTTTAGTTGAGTCTTTAGGGTTCTCTACGTATATCATCATGTCATCTGCAAAGAGTGATAATTTGGTTTCCTCATTACCTACTCTAATTCCTTTAATCTCTTTTTCTTCTCTTACTGCCAAAGCTAACATTTCTAAGACAATATTAAATAATAATGGTGACAGTGGGCAACCTTGTTTCACTCCTGATCTTATTGGGAATGGTTCTAGTTTGACTCCATTACATATGATACTTGCTGAAGGTTTTAAGTAGATACTACTAATCATTTTAAGGAAAAGCCCATTTATTCCTATACTCTCCAGTGTTTTTAATAGGAATGGGTGTTGGATTTTATCAAAGGCTTTTTCTGCATCTATGGAGATAATCATATGGTTTTTATTAATTTGGTTATTGATATAATTGATTATGCTAATTGTTTTCCTAATATTGAACCAGCCCTGCATTCCTGGTATAAATCCTACTTGGTCATGATGTATTATCCTGGGGATGACTTTCTGTAATCTTGTTGCTAAAATCTTATTTAAAATTTTTGCATCAATATTCATTAGGGAAATGGGTCTATAGTTTTCTTTCTCAGTTTTCTCCCTACCTGGTTTAGCTATCAGCACCATATCTGTGTCATAGAAGGAATTTGGTAGTACACCTTCTTTCCCTATTTTTTCAAATAGTTTATGTAGTATTGGGATTAATTGTTCTTTGAATGTTTGGTAAAATTCACATGTAAATCCATCTGGCCCTGGAGATTTTTTCTTAGGGAGTTAATTTTTCCTCATAAATCTTTCAGAGTTGTGTTGGATCTTTATATTGCTGAGAATAGTTAAGTTGTTCATAGCTGAACATCTTAAGAGTTACATTGTAAATAGTATATTTCACTTTGTATCAGCTCATTCATATTTTTCTGAGAGCATCCTGCTCATTATTTCTTATAGCACAATAATATTCCATCATAATTATATACCACAATTTGTTCAGCCATTCCCCAACTGATGGGCATGCTCCTGACTTCCAATTCTTTGTCCCCAGAAAAGAACAAGCAGAACTAAGTTCAAGATTCATGGTAGCAAATAAATGCTTGAGACTTGCACCTTCAAAACTTTTTATCTGCTAGAGTTTTGTATACTACTTTTAAACTGGAGTTAGCCCAAATGAATAGGGAGGCTATGTCTCAATAACTTAGATCATAGACTGGACTTGATGTAGGCTACAGCTTTAGGAAAAGATGACAGAACTTATTCATTTTGACAGTCATTAAATGGTGGTAAACATTCTTCATAAGTATTCCTATTGGTGAAATTCTCAGGCTGTTCTGTCTTCATTGTACATCCCCCAGGCCATCTGGTTCAGCGTGCTTTTTTTCTCTTTTCTACTTTAGCCCATTGTTGCCAGCATAGCATTTCACAGTTTTCTATTGGAAAGTGTATGGAGAAGGAAAGAGTGGGAAAACAATTCTGTGGGCATATTTGTTCCCTTCCAGAAATCTGCTATATCACGAGTAGCCAAACTTCCTAGCCAGAATCTCTTTTAGCCAAAATTATGAAGTGGGTGAAATATGCCTCCTTCAACCTCGCCTTATGGCATCCTTCCCATCATCATTTCTGTTTCCTTTTTTCAGAAACTCATTCGTTCCTATTAGTGATCTTTCTTCCTTCCCTTTCCCAGACACATCATGCTTTTAGGTTTGTCCTCATAATCTTATGGTTCTTTCCCTCCTTTTGTGATTGTGCCCAGGGCTCTCACCAGAGTCCCTGACCTGGGCCTCCCTTCTTCTGGCATCCCCCCTGAAGACTAAAAAGTTATCACTGCTATCATTCCCCCTTAGCAATGAAACTTCCAACCTGTATATCACTCCCAGAAGGTGAGGCTCTTTGTGCTTTCTAAAGTATAAAGTGGCTGGTCTGAAATCCAATCCCTTATAAAAAGAGAAGACTAAATAACCTCCCTGCCCTGTTAGATAACATAATTGGATTTTAACTGTAGCAGAGATGGAATGGGGCCTTTGGGCCAATTCTCACAAGGAAGGTTTCCTTGCCAGGTACAGCTTGATACTTGCTTTAGATAACTTTTCACTCTTATGCCCTGAAATTCATCTGGAGGATCTCTTCTCCAAAGACCACACATCTCTGTCATGTAGGGCTTTTCTATTCCTTTCTGGGCTTCATACAATTCCCATTATACATCCATGTCCTCTGACAGTACTCCTCATTATCAGTTGTTGCACAGCACATGTAGTCAACCCTCTTAAAATATACCACCAATTATTATTTTTGGCTACACTATGTGGGGGAATCTGGAACAGAGATGGCATATAGTCCCAGCCTACCGGATGGATCCTCTGTGGAAGGTGTTAGAAGATATATGGATAAGAGTTACACAGGATGAGTTTTAAGCTGTCACAATGAAGGAAAATCTGCTCTACCTGAGGAGAGCTGATGTACCAAATTATCGAAGTGAGAGAATCTTCAGCTAAAAATTATATACAGAAGCAGTAAAACAGGTAAATTACAGCTACACATTCTCTTGTCATTCAGTTACTTTGAGCTGGCTTAAAACCTTACACAGACCCCTCCAAACCCTCCCTGTTTCACCTGCCAGGCAATCCTTTGGGTGTCATTCTTTGCTAATCCACAGTTACTTTCCAAGCCAAATCCCAGGCCAAGTTAGTGTTGTCCTTGTTTTTTTCCAGCCCCTTTGTTCACCAGAGGTACAGGGGTTTTCTCTAAACTGGGCTTCTGCTAAATCCTTCAGCTTCACATGGCAACAGCTTTCTTTGCAGATCCAATTTAGCAGCATCCCCTGGACTGTCCCCACATAAACTGCCTCAGTCGGCCTATCATCTGTACTGGGCACAGAGCCTGAGTCCAACCTTCCATGGCTATGTTCCCCCAAACATTCTCATCTGTTCCTGTTTTTAATAACTTTTCTAGAGAGCTAATTATTCAAACCCCTCCAATTTCAATCACCTCATTCTTTGTTTTATATTTTATATTTTCTTCTCTAAAAGGCCTATAATGCCTTTCATACTTTGCCCCACTCCTACTTCTAAGTCATCTTTCTAAAATTACAAAGTTCTCCAAGGTACAATCAAATTGAAAACACATACACACACACACACAAACACACACACACACATCCCCACTCCACATCTATAGTTTTTTTGTTATTGTTGTTGTTTTTTGTTTAGCCATTTGAGTTATGTCTGACTCTTCATGCTCCCATTTTTTTGGCAAAGATATTGGAGTGGTTGCTATTTTATTTACCAGCTTATTTTACAAAGGAGGAAACTGAGGCAAACAAAAGAGGAGAATAACTTGCCCAGAGTCATAAAGCTTCTAAGTATCTGAGGTCATATCTGAACTCAGGAAAATGAGTCTTCCAGACTCCAAACCTAACACTCTTTGTACTAGGCCACCATACTATGAGCATGAGAGAACATGGAATTAGCTGCTATCAACGATACAAAAAACTATAATTAATGTTTTCTGCCCCTAATGAACTTAGGATCAATTGGAAAAACATGATACAAACATGTGTCTTGAACAGTGACTGACAAAAAATTAAGAAGAATTTATTAAGTACCTACTGAGTGTTATTATGTAAACCTCTTGAGAATGTAGGCATCTTACTTTTTGCATTAAATTCTCAGCATATTGGACAATGCCAGGTAGTGCTTGTTGATGGACTAATGTGAAAAGGAAAATATTGAGATGTAAATAAGATTGTAGGATAACAATATTGGTATAGTTGTTAGTTTTTTGTTTGTTTTTGTTTTGGTTTTTTTTTTTGGTGGAAAGTTTCTTGAAAGAAGAGAATGTTCCTTTTTTACCCTCCAAATTCAATATCTTATTCATAAAAATGTGCTTAGAAAACATGTTAAATTGAATTAAGTTGAAATAAAATGATAAAAGAAATGTCACAGAATAATATCTGAGTCATTGTCATGAGAGTTGTTAACAATAAATATTCACAAAGGCCATCTTGCTTATCATCCTCAAACTTAACTCTGAAGTACTTAGTTTATGAGTTACAAAACTCAATTACTTCAAACTTGATTGTAGGTGGGACCAAGAATGATAAGGAAACTGTCTAGCATCTGATGCCAGAAATTAATCAGGGAGTAAGGGTTCAAACTAGTGGTAAAATGTTTAATAATTAGCTGGATAATGTTTAACAATTAGCTCTCTGGAAAAAAAATAATAATGTGCACAGAACACTTTTAATTTAATTTGTATTACTAATATTTTTCTCCATCACTTTTTAAAGTCTAGGCAATTAATAACATTATGAGTTGTGGCAGTTTGCCACTTTTAGCTGCCAAGCCTAAAGTCAGGAATATCTTTCTTCCTGTGTTCTAATCTGACCAGAGACACTTATTTAGCTGTGTGATTCTGGATGACCCTGTTTGCTTTGCCTTGGTTCTTCACCTATAAAATGAACTAGAGAACTGGAGAAGGAAATGGCAAACCACTCTATTACCTTTTCCAAGAAAACCCCAAATGGGGTTACAAAGAGTCAGAAATGACTGAACAACAATAACAACAAAGTCAATTTGCAAGGTATTAATTCTTACACAGAAAATTTAACAACTGGCTCTCAAATAGGCTGTTTGAACTGACTCTAAAATATCATTTGTTCAAACAAAAAAAATTATTTTTTGTAAAATCACATTAATTCCCCTAGTAGAAGTTATTTTCTTAGATGACTAAAAAGCAATCCAAAGAATAAAAACCAATAAAATCCATCATCAAGAAGTTCAAAAAACAGTAATAAAGGAAGTTCCCAAGGGTTTCATGACCCTCTCACCAAAGTCTTAAAAACTATCTCATTCTTCTCTTATCCAAAGAGTCTACAGCTAGGGACAAAGTTAACCTTGCTTGCCCCAGATCTGAATGACAACTTTGTTGCTTGCCACAGTTCCAGCTGATATTGTGCAACTGTGTGGGGTTAGCTCATAACTCTGCAATTCCACTGAAATCCTGGCCCCAAACAGTGATTGAATTGGCACTGTCTGTGTCAGAGCATACAGGCCTGAGGAGAGGGAATGCTGATTAGGGACCATGCTCCAGGCTGGAAGAAAGTCAAAAGGATCCATCATTGACAATCTCTTTGTGTCAGTTCATAGGAGGGGGTAGTAGGCTTGCTTTTGCTTTCAGTAGAGCTCATAGCTGCTATGGCATTGATTCTAAACTCCCTTTCTCCACTTCCTCACCCTCTGGACTGCTGGATGCTTGCCCTATTTTCTCTTCTGAGCACTGGTCCCACATTTCCAAATGCATACTATATATAATATCACTGCTTAGATGTTTAACCAGAACTTCACACTCAATATGTCTAAAAGTAAAATTCTTATCATTATCCCCAAAGTTGTCCTTCCTTCCAGCTTCTTTATTTCTTTTTCTGACATCATCATCTTCTCAATCACAATGGCCTCAAGACTTAAATTCATCTTTTACTAGGCCCTCTCCCCTTAATCCCTAAATTCATCTAGTCCTGGGATTCCACTTTTACAATATTACACTCCTATTTGCTGCTCTTCCACTTACTCTGCTACCACCCAAAATTAAGGTTTCTCATACTCTGTGATGGACTATTATTCTCTTCATCATTACAAATATCATATTTATTTCATAAGGCAGAAATTGGACTTTTAGCTCACTTCTCTCTCCATCTGCAGTTCTTTTTGGTTTTAACTCCATGGAAGTAGATGCCCCTCCCAGGATAAGCTGATCACTTCTAATCTATCACAATACTGTTTATTATTTAGGTTTTTTTTTTTTTTTTAACTAGGTGAAAGAGGAGAGTTTTTACCTCAATTGCTATCTAACCTTCATCCTTGAATGGGTGCTGACTCAGTCACACTAACATCTATTGAAGATCTTAGCTTAAAAAGGCCACAGTCTCTCATTGCATACAGGGCCATCTCCAAACATCCTGATCATTATCTGGCCACTGGACTTAGATGGCTCTAGAGGGGAAGGTGAGGCAAACGATCTTGCACAGCCCTTCCTCACCTAAATTCAATTCACTTGCATGTCATGGCATCATTTCCTTGATGTCATGGTCCTCTGAGAATGAAGATCAAACAACTATTTGTTTACCCTTATATACTCCAGATACTTTCCCATCACTTTCAGCCTTCTTTCCTTTATTTTTGGAGAACTGGAGAGCAGAATACTAAACTTCTCTAAAAGCCTACTAGTTTTTTCCCCTCTCTACTAGAAGCTCCGCTTAGTTTTAACCTATTTCCCCATACTTTCCAATTTCCTTTTTATCAAATGTTCTCCCCCAAAAATTGTAGTAAGTTCGAGGAAAGAGAAATGTTTCTTTTTCTTATTTGTTCCTTAAATGCAAAGTATAGCACTCAATAAATGTTTATTGAATTATTGAATTATATCTAAAAAGATTTCACTTGTTGAGAATTTTTCTTAATGAGTTTTGAAGAGAAGAAATTATATAGTTCTATATGAAAAATGTAAACTGGATAGAGAATCTTTTTGAAAAGTTTGGAGAACTTTTGAATTATGTTCAGCAAAAAAATTCATAACATTTTCAAAATAAAATTTTGTACAATACAAAATTTCAAAATTTCTACAACATTAAAGAATTGGGGAAATCTCCTAATTGGCTTCTGTTAAGCCATTCTTCTCACCACTGCCAAAATAATCTTAGGGATACAGAAACATAGGAACTCTGGATCTGAAGTCAGGAAGAATGAGTTTAAATCCAGTCTCAGATATCCTGGGTAAGTCATTTCTCAATTGAAAATAGGGACAACAACAATACCTACCTCAAAGAGTTACTGTAAGAATCAAATAAGATATTTCTAAAATGCTTAGCACATGGCCTGTCACAATAGACATTAAATGATAACAGGGATTTAGAGCTGAATACCAAGGGTCATATAATCTACCTCTCATTTTATAGATCAAGAGGCTCACAAGCAATGACTTGCCCAATATCACATATTCTATGATGATGATTCTCAAGTCTACATATTCCCACTTTCACCTCTCTGCCAACCTCCAATTTCTCATCTCCAAATACCTTTCCAGCATTTCAAATTGCACATCTTAAGCTAAACATATCCAAACAAGAGTTGCTATCTTTCCACCTAAAACCTCTTCACCTCTTGCCTTCCCTATTATTAGAGAGGGTAACACCATCCTTCCCGATCCTCAAGCTTTCATTGTTTGGTTGAAATGGCAGACCCAGGAGAAATTTACTGAATGACTGGTATCTATTTGAGTATTTAGTCACATTTGACATCAGACTATCTATCTACATAAGATAGATAAGAAGACTTTTTTTTTTTTTCCTTTTGAAAGGAAGTTCTTCCAGGAAATGTCTATATAACTTCTAGAAGAAAGAAACTCTTAGAAATAGGATGCTTTTATGTCATTTCCTCCTCCAATATGTGCCAAGTATGTGTGGAAGAAATTTATTTTGTTCTTTTTTTTAAATTTAATTTTTAATTTTTCTTCTTTTAATTTTTATTTTAATATCACCCTCATTTCAGAGTAAAGTTTCTGCTCCTTTTCCAGGGATCTATTATAAAGGATTTTTAAAAAGAATTAAAAAACAGAGTTCACCAAACTAGCAAATACAAAAACTGGGTCTGACAGAAGATATAATATTTCACATATGTTGTTACACACTTCTATGAAGAGAGAATATGGCATGCTTTTTCATCTCTTTTGTAATGCAAAATTAATTTATGATAATTATACAGTGATCAATATCTATTTAAAATGTTTTATTGTTATTTGAATTCCAATAACCCCATAACATATTTTCTTGATTTTGTTCACTTTATTCAGTCAGTTCATTTATGTCTTCCCATGTTTTTCTGAATTCTTTGCATGCATTTTTTCTTACAGCACAGTAACATCATATGAAAGAAAAATTTTTAGCCATATGCACCATCTGAACCATGACCCTATAAACTCAAAAATATAGAATTTACAAGACCAAATTAGATCACAAACCTCTCAGATTTGGTCTCCTCATCATACTAAAAGCTTCATATGAAGGTAAGTCATCCTCATCATTGTACAGTTAATTTTTTTATAACAGGGAAGGCACCCTCATTCCTGCGTTTCCTCCTCTCTCACTACAGAGGCAATCAGCTCATGCCCTCATGCTGGAGACAAGATCACCCTTATGTAGCCCCTGTGGCTGCAGATGTTCTTGGTCATAAAATCAACCAGCCCCTTTTAAAATCCTGCCAGAACATTTGACTCGGTGGCCTTCTGCAGCTGTGAATTCAACAGGTTGAAGCTACAGCTCTGTGAAGTGTTTCTTTTTATTTGTTCTAAAATTACCATCCCCGGAGCCTGCCAAGTGACCCTTTGTCCTCCTATTATGAAGCAGAGACAAGGAGAAGAAGGATCAGCAGGATGGCTCAGGTGGTATACGGTGCTATGGAGTTTCTCAGTTTCTTTCCCTTCATCTATTTGTAGGTAAATATGCCTTTAAACTCCTGTTGGCAAATGCAATCCAAGCTACCAGTACCTTGTCAAGCTCTTCAAGGGAAACATCATTGCGTTAATTGCTTAAGTCCCATTTGCATAATATGGAGCTCTGACACAGCCCTACACACTCACAAAAAACAGGGATGCAAAAAGAAGATTAACAAGCGGAGTGTACACTCAGCCAACCCTCTGCAGCTGGGAAACCAAAGCAGGGAAGGGAGCAGTCTTCCGATGGGTAGGTTTGCTGTCTCATTTGCTCCATTTCCCCCCCCTAACCCCTCCTGCTTGCCTCCGCCTCCAGATTTGTTTGCTTCACATTTGCATGGCATTGGCACTGGTACCAAGATAGTGCCCAGACTTTTAATTGCCATTCCTTCCTAAAGACAGAGATTCAGACCCTGAAAAAACTGAGGCTATACCAATTAGTGCAGCTAAGAGGAAATTGTATGCTCTTCACCTCAGACCCCCCTTTAAAGTCCCAAACTGAACTTCTTCTTAACCTTAAATGGGTTTATTGAATCAAATCTCATGTATCTCATTCCTTTTCCCCCACCTCACCTCACCACCATCCCCCCCCAAAAAAAAAAGATGTAGCTATGGATAAGCACTTGAGCAGAATGGGCAATCAATCAGTCCATCAGTCTGACAACATTTAAATGCCAGCTACATAAAGACTCACCCATTTGTGCATGTGAGAAATTATAAGGGACACAAAGGATGATGTGTGTAGTAGGAAATGCATTAGACTCAGGGTCAGAAAGCACAGGTATGACTTTAAACTTTGCCACTCACTAGCTCTCTACAATCCTGGACAACTCTATAAATAATTTTGGATCTCAGGTTTTTTTTTTCCATTTTTAAAATGCCATTTGTGCCAGTTACCTCTTAGGGCAGGAGGAGTGCCCTCCAGAATTTGAATCACTAGTGAAATGTCTTATTAGTCTGTTTCCTAATTGTCCCAAAAATAATCATAAACCTGAGAAGCAGAGACACAAACTACTATACCAAAGCTTAAGGTCTTGCTCTTCCTTGGTTCAATTCATAGAGATTAAATTCTGGAAGATCCTATAGCCACCAGAGTAGAGGATCTATCTAGTATCTATCTATCTATCTGGCAAGGCAATTGGCATTAAGTGACTTGCCTAGGGTCAAACAACTAGTAAGTGTTAAGTGTCTGAGGCCATATTTGAACTCAGGTTCTCCTGACTCTAGGGCTGGTGCTCTATCTGCTCCACCATGTAGATGCCCCTGAGCAGAACGTTTTTTGACTCCTTCCAGGGAAGGGAGAGAATTCTCTTGCTTGCCTGCAGGCTCATAAAAAAGGTCTTTCTACCTTTTTGCTGTGTAAATAAAACCTTTTCTATGTTTAATGTCTTTTCAATCAGAGTACTTGCAAGAGAATAAAGCTCTTCTTTTGGGAGAGCAAAAGAAGCCAGCTACTGACATTACCAGGATTCCTCTTTGGTGGGGTCATGAGCCACATTAAATTATAACAAGGAATCCTCAGAAAGATAAAGGATCATGTATTCCAATGCCAGAGTTACATATGCATATCAGCATGCACCTATAGCAGCACTTCACATATTGAAATCATGTGAGTGACAGAACACTCTTTCAAGTTTTCCTGATTGGTAATTCAAAGGGGATGCTATATTTGAAATTATATCATTTGACTCCTGGTGATAAATTCAAAAGGAGCTTGGTTCAGCATCTACCCTTTCAGAAGAAGCTCAAGTCAGTTCTCGTTTAATCTGCTCTAGAGTTTCCATATCTGTTTTCTGATAGCGAAAATGTGAGACAGGATTAGACAGTGAAGAAAATCTCTTATGTCCTGGAAGTACTGGTTTCACAGGTTAAGACCTGTGTCAAGCTCCTGATTTGGAATTCCTTTCGAGTATTCCAGAAGGAACTCTGAGGATGCAATTGAAAGCCTGAAATGCTGACTGAGATAATAACTTAGTGCTGTCAAAAGAAGCCAGCAATACTGGGCTCAAACAGAAGTACAATTAGAAGTACAGCAATATAAACCAGTGAGGAATTAAGGAAGATGGAGTTGGAGGGCACTAAAATATGTCCACATCTGTCCAGAGAAGAAGGCTAGATCTCAGTGAAAAGTTATAATCATTGGGTCATAGAGTTAGAGCTAGAATGAACCTAAGAGGTATGACCTCTTTATTTTACAGAAGAGTAAAGTAAATCGCTATAAATGGTAGAGGCAATATTAGAACTCAGGTTTTCTGACATTAGAACCAGTGATCTTTTCAATCTTCCACAAGAAAAATCCAGAAGGTATAGTGGAAACATATAAAGACTGAGAAAGAATAGTGATGAGTTCATTATGATTCCTATAGCAAACTGTGTGAATCGGAGATATGGTCAGTAAGTGTCCCTCTGGGAGGCTGCTTTTATCCACCACCACCACCACCACCACTATCAAAAAAAAAAAAAAAAGAAAGAAAGAAAGAAAGAAAGCCAATTTGACAGGATAATAAAGAGGAAGGTGAAAAAAAAAAAAAAAGGAAAAAAAAGCCAACCAAAATTGATCAACAAACCAATGCAGGTTAACCTTGCCTTGAGCACAACTATTTCTCCTATTAGCCAATGACCAGAAAATTTCAATTAAAATTATTTCATTCTAATGTCTTCTGTATCTATGTCTAAAAAGAAGAGAAACAATATGCTTTTATCTTTCTTGCTGTATCATTTTTACCACTCCCTAATTATTCATACAATCATTACCTTTAACTTAGATTAATACAATAGTTTTTCACCTATCTCTATCTTTTTTTTTTTTTTGCTGAGGCAATTGAGGTTAAGTGACTTGCCCAGGGTCATAAAGCTAGGGAATGTTAAGTGTCTGAGACCAAATTTGAACTCAGGTCCTCCTGACTTCAGGGCTGGTGCTCTTTCCATTGTGCCACCTTGCTGCCCCCTATCTCTATCTTAAACTAATGCAATAGCTTTTTAAATAGTCTTCCCCTACAGCACAGAACCATCTGTCCTAGGTTGTTGCTCAGTCATTTCAATTGGATCTTACTCTTCATGACCCCATTTGGGGTTTTCTTGGCAATGATATTGGAGTGGTTTGACATTCCCTTCTTCAGCTGATTTACAGATGAGGAAACTGAGGCAAACAGGATGAATTTGCCCAGGTTCATACAGCTAGTAAGTATCTGAGGTCAAATTTGAGCTGGGGTCTCCCTGACTCCAGCCAAGCTCTCTATCCACTGTAGCATCAAATTCATCTTCCTAAGTAATACCTATGAGCCTGCTCAAACTCTAAACAGGGCTTCTTTCCTATTGCCTACAAAAATTTTTACTCCTTACCTTGACATTTAAGATCTTCCACGCTCTAGTGTGAACATACCATTATGCTTTGTGGTATAGCAAAATTGTCCTGGTACTTGAAATAGTGTATGTTTTTGCCTCTGCTTGGAATGTTTTTCTCCCCTTCCATTTTAGTCACAATTCTGCCCTTTTTTAGCCTCAAGACATACTTCCTCCACCTAGATACAAGGTTTTATTCCTTTGAATCCCCAAACCACTTTGCATTTCCTTCCCAATACACTTAATTATTCTTCCTTGAATAATAGATTTTGTTCTTATCACTCCTAGTATGTTTTTCACCTTTATATCTTCCCTCCCAACCCCCAGTGCAGCATCTAACATTTAGCAACTTGTCAGTAAATAAATTACTGCACTGAATTCCTTTAGCAATGTTGCTATTTACATTTAAACAAATGGTTTTAAACCACTTAAACCATTGATTTCAAGATTTAAACATAAACTAACTAAAACAGTGTTCACATTTACATATTATATGTGCAATATTCTTTACCTGTGTTGTTCTAGAGAAAAATTAAAACTTCCATACCACTATAGAAGCAGACTGGACTCCAAAGCTCCTTCTGGGACAACTTGATAGATAGAACCTATCAATGTTGATCCAAGCACTTAATGACCACTTGAAAAATTTTTGTTTTAATTCCAAAAAGGAATAATGTATTAAGAATGCTCAGAGAGATTCCATTACTTGGCTTAAAACCTAAGGAAGCCATCGATAAGAAGAAAGTCCCCAAACACACAAAAGTATTTATACTAGCATTTTCTCATGACAGCTAAGAATTAGAAACAAAGTAGATGCCCATTGATTGGGGAATGGCTAAACAAAATATGGCAAAAAGAATTTAATGGAATTTTACTGTGCTATAAGTAATGATGTATGTGATAAATGTAGAGAAGCATGGAAATATCTATATGAACTGATGCAGAGTGAAATAAGCCAAGCCAAGAAAACAGCATACCCAGGACTATATAAATGGAAAGAACAACTTCAAATTAAAAAAAAAAAAAAAGAAAGAAAGAAAAAAAAAAGTAAATTTAACAAGTTATAATGATCAATCCAATACATTTAAAACACCCCTCCATGGAAGTGAGAGGTTCACATACACATTCAAGATATTTTTAGACTTGTTTAATTCATTTTTTTCCTCTCAAAAATACTATTTGTCACAAGGGGGGATATTCTGGCAGGAAGAATACTTTGGATAAATATGCTAAAAGAAACAGAAAGTATTGATAGGGTTTTGAATGGAAAACCAACAATATTTTATTTGCCTTGGAGGTTATAAGGAGTCAGTGGAATTTACTGAGTAGAGGGATAATAAATCTGACTTTAGGAAAAACCATTTTGGAGGCAAAATAGAGGATAGATTGGAATGGAGAGAGACTTGAGGAAAGGAGACCCAATGACAAGAAAACACCAAATAGAGTTATGAAAAGTTGAACATGATTGAAATTATTTAGCAACAAGACAAGTATAGAACAATTTCCTAGTGGTAGTAAGGGCATAGTTGAGGTTGTGTAACATAAATTTGTGTTGAATCCAGTGAGAGTTAGTGATGTTTTTTCCACCTTTATTCAGTAGCACACATATGGGGTAAATTCTGAGGCTTGGCAGGGCAGAATTAGCAACATAAAAAGGGGGCCAAGGACTCAAGAAGAGGACAGTTGGGAGTTGAACATCAAGTGGTCAAAATGGAAAAAAAGAAGAAAGTGGAGAGTATAGGAATGATGGTTTGGAAGATAACAGAGGGGTTGAGGAATTGGAGATTTCAGTGTTTCATGGTGAAGAGTAGAATTTGATAATGGAAGGCAGAGGAAGAGGTGGAAATTCAATTCAAACATGAGAAAACTTTTTAAAAAATTGTATTTATACTTTAAAATTTTTTTCTTGCTAATTTTACAACATAGCTAATGTGGAAATATGTTTTGCATGGCATTGCATGTATAATTAATATCATATCCTCTTCAATGGGTGAGGGAGAAGTAGAAGGGAGATAATTTGGAACATAAAACTTTAAAAATAATATTAAAAATTTTATATGTAATTGGGAAATATTTAATTAAATAAAAATATATTTAAAAGTGAAAAAAATATTTTTATTTAGTAAATTCCCATTGGAACAGAGTTAATTTTTTGTAGATTTCTTTGTGACAATATTTGAGCAGTATTTTCAAAATAGGCATGTTGCACTGAAACAGTTTCTACTCCAGGGCTTTATTTATTTATTTATTTTGCTTATCTATTTTTTAGTCTTTCTAAGTCTTTCTGCTTCTAGTGGTACAGGGCCAGTCTCCAACTTACTGAGAAGTTGATTCAAAGGATAAGAGGATAAATAGGTAACTTTTAAAAATATCTATGAAAGACCCAGCAGGGCAGAAACCTAACAGAGCTATCTATCCACATGAGCAGAAGCACAGTGGTTAAAATATCGAAAAAGGGAGAAATACTAAATCTTACCACATGAGAACCAAATGTTTTTAGCAGCATCTCAGAAGGAAATATCCTTAACTGTGTCCTATAAGGACAACTATCTTCATCTACTATTTATTCTTTGTCATTAATTCAAGGACACTTATTAAGAACCTAGTATATATTGAACGTATATTTACAACCTCTTTTGGCAGATCTTTTGTTGTGGTTCAGTCATTTTCAGTCATGTCTGGGTCTTTGTGACCCCATCTGGGGTTTTCTTGGCAAAGATAATAGAGTGGTTTACCATTTCTTTCTCCAACTCATCTTATAGATGGAGAAACTGAGACAAATAGGGTTAAGTGACTTGCTCAGGGTCACATCTATCCAGTGAGCTGCCTTGCTACCCAATTTTAATAGACCAATTGTTGAGCTTAGAGTCATTAAGGCCTACATTTGAAAGTCTTCTCTAACACCCACTAGAGCCGTGGATCTATGGAAGATAAGGTAAGTTAAATCAAAGAGCATTAATAAATTAATAAAACACTTACTATGTGTTAGACATCATATTAAATCCAAAAGGCAATTCCTGTCCTTAACTAATAGTATAAGGAAAAAGACAATGTACAAAAAATTACACACAGACATATAGGATGTCGCCATCAAGCTTTCAAAGACTTTTGATCTGCTTCAGTGATTGGAATTCCCATATTGGAAATTTGTCACATGAAATCTCTGATCATTTATTTGCATGTATATAGATGAGCCAGATCATTAGATATGTCAGATATTTAAAAGAAGTAGCTAGAGTACAAAACAATGATAGGATTGGGCTTGAAAGGAGTTTATAGAAAGGCAGACTCTTGAGATGGGAAGGATACATTTCACATGCTCAGAACGATATATGCAAAGACAAAGAGACTGAGGATGTACAAGCTGTATTAAGAAAGAAACTCTGTGAGTTTCTGTGAGTCAACATCAGCTTGACTAAAGCACTGCAATTGCATTGCCATTGTTGTTGTTTAGAGGGGGACTGGAGGAGTAGGAAGAGGCCAGATACTGAAATGTCTTGAATATTTGGCTGAGGCCTTTAGCTTTAACATAATGCACAAGTGGGAGCCATTGTAAGTTCTTGTACATAGGAGTCATGAGATAAAAATAGTGTTTAAGGGAGATTATTCTAACAGCTGTGTGTAGGATAGATTGAATCAGAGATGAGCCAGAAGTGCATGACAGTAATCTGAGGAAGGAGGTGACGAGGAAGAAGGGGTAAATCAAAAAGATACTCAGTATGAAGAATTGGCAGGATTTGGTGACTGATTAGATATGAAAGGCATAGTAAAACTGAAATGAGAAATCAGAAAGAAATGCTTCTATTGGAGGACTTCAAAAGGTGCCTTCATCAGTATGGGTACTCCCCCGACTAATGGAGAACAAACATTCCAGGGCTTATGAATTGCTATTGCCAAAAAAAAAAAAAAAAAAAAAAAAAAACAACACACAAATCAACAACTACACTGTTCATCACTTAGTGTCCAATGTCTTTATGATGATCCTGGCTACATTTGGTTAGGATTATCCTTGAACCACAGATAAACAATCCATTGCTAGACCCATATTCAAAGACTATGTAGCTTTATAGGATTTGCCAGAAAATCATTCATCAGTCCATCTATCTCTCCATCCATTTATCCAATAATATGTATAGTAGTTAGTCAACATTTTTAAGTAAGTGCTCACTGTGTACTAGCCACTGTGCTTAAAAAAAACTAGAATAATCTTTATATTCAAGAAATTCACAATCTTATGGGGGAAGACAACATTAAAAAAAAAAAAAAGACTTTTTAGGTACCAAGTTAGGGGCATGTTGAAGTCAGAGGAGTGCAGCCAGATGGTAAATGATGTGATGGCTGCCCTGGGTACCCTCAATAAATGGAAGATTTAGGAAAAGCTTTTCACTCACTGTCTACCTTTGACCCTCTTCAGTAATATGGAAGGAGTGACCTTGGGGGCAGTGTGCTAGTTACTAGGAAAGTAAATAGTTTAAAGTATAGAACAGTCCTTACTCTACTAGAGCTTGCAATTTAGCAGCACTAATAATGAAAAAATATATAACTATAATACACAATATTACATGATATGTGCATTAAAGGATATAGCAATGCTTTTACCAAAGTAAGCAAGATTAGGAGTCTTTTCAACAAAGTAAATAAAAACAAAACAAAACAAAATAAACCATAAAACACTGAATGAAAGCTGAACAGTACCCTATTATAGTCACCAATCTTGGTCAATGAACAGAGAAGAAAACATACTTCCTTCTTTAGCATTTTGAGAGGTGATATATTAGAGGTATATAACCTTTTAGACTATTGATGTGTCAATTGGATTTGATTAACTGTATTTTTTCTTTGTTATATGTGAAGTTTATGTAGAGAAAGGATGGGGGTATATCTAGAAATTACTCTTATTTAAAAAAGAAAAGGTTCCAATAAAATTTAATTTTGTTTTAAACATTAATATACAATATATCAAAAAATTGTAGCCACTCATAGCTTTTCTGTCCTTGAGTAAGACACAATTTCAAATTAGGGAGTTGGGCTAGGTAATCCCCAAGATCATCTGCTAACCCCAACCCAAATACTTATGTGGTGTCAGATGAGAGAGGATGTTATGTTCTTGGGTAGCCTTTCAAAATTCAGTTGCCTCCATATCAAAACTGAGTGGGACTCTGTTAGTAGTTCTTTAAGATGAGAGAAAAATGGGGTTGGGTAGCAATAATGAACTTACTTTCTGAAATGTTCCAGTTAGCCTCTTCCTCATCTATTCTTGGGAAGAGCAGTGGAATAAACCACTTGGGACATTAATTTCATTAATATGCAAAGGGGGTTGCAAGGGGAAAAGAAGATTCTTGGCATGGTAGAAGAATACATAGCTTAGGGGTTGAGATAACTACTTAAAGTCAGTCTCTTTATCCCCAGTCTATTTCAACAAACCAAACTGTTCTGCAATAAGACACTGGAACAATCAAAAGTTTTCCAAATAGATTTCCAGATCTTCTTGAAGTAGAAGAACTCTCCAATGGTAATTTAAATTATGACTTAAGGGACAGCCAGATGGCACTGGAGTCAGGAGGATTTAAGTTCAAATCTGGAGTCAAGACACTTATCACTTACTAACTGTCTGAACCTGGATAAGTCACTTAAAGCCAATTGCCTTGCCAAAAATAAACAAACAAACAAAAAACCCAACAAAAATAAATTAGGATGTAAGGGATTTCTCTACTCTCATCTCCATTGCAGGTCTCTATTGTGGTACAAATTCACACCTTGACCTATCTACACTATATATGCTGAACTTATAGACATTCATTAGAGTGATTATATCTAAACAATCTGAGACCAGACCTAAAGGATTTCTAAAATCTTGTCTATCTTCAAGTTCAAAGATGAATGAGGGGAGTACAAGAGATAAACTGATAGCATAAAATCACTGAAGTAGGGAAAATAAGACTCACATTCCCCAAACTTTAGAAAGGATTTCTATATTCTTGGATACTTAACTGGGAATGAAAATATGTCATATCTAAATTAGTTCAGGATTGCGATAGACCAGAATTTATTTTCATTTGATAAATATAAAGATATAGAAGATGCCACAATGCTGGAACCATTGTCAGAGATAAAAAATGATGTTATGGGATAATTAAGACAACTCCAGAAGATCTGTAAGCATCTATCTTTGAACTCTGAGGGGCTTAAGATAAGCTAGGTTCTATTAAATGCCCTTCCCATTTAGCTTCATCTTCCTGGAACAATGAGACCTGTTTCTGACCAATTAGGATTCAGCACAGACAGAATTATGGGCCATATTTAGAAGAGAGAAAATATAGGTCAATGATGTCATCAATCCAGAATGGAAAATAAAATAGGGCAAAAGATCAAAA
Source organism: Myrmecobius fasciatus (assembly GCA_023553655.1). Lineage (NCBI taxonomy): Eukaryota > Metazoa > Chordata > Mammalia > Dasyuromorphia > Myrmecobiidae > Myrmecobius > Myrmecobius fasciatus. The sequence continues at coordinate 22,339 of JAJPUD010019314.1, forward strand.
TGCTAGTTATGAAGTAAAATTGTTCTCTTAATTGGTCTTATCTAATGAGGAATATGATAGAAGACACAGAAATTGTGGATCAGACTTTAGCATTATCATACTGATGTTTATCATCAGAGTGAGAATATTCTATAGAACTCTGATGAATCCCATTGTAACCTCCCAACTACCATCATGTTAACTATTGAAATAGCATTATAAAGGGCCCCTGTCTCCTAATCTTTCCTTCTAATTCATAGTTCCCTCTGATGCCAGTTTATTCCATTTTATGTTTGTGCCTGTGGAATAATCACTTAACCTGTCAGTATTTTAGGCAACTCTTTAAGATTTTAAGTTACAGAGAAGTTGCTGATTGGCATTGGTGAGAGAAGTTTCTTCATTAGGGAGTCCCCTATATTGAAATCACAAAACAGGTACCCATCTCTATTCCTTTGCAGAGATCTGATCATTCACTCTTTTGTCACAATCATTGAATGACTTCCTATTGACTACCCAATCAATTCTTAGATATTGAATCTGGCAATCAAGGCTTTCCCCCTACCAGCCCAATCTTGCAGCATATAATTTACCTCTACATGTATTATATATGCTTCAGCCAAATTATTTAAGGAATAACTAAATACTTTTTCTATAGGTTTAGCACTTTCATACCTCTGTAACTTTGTTAATACTATTCTCTTCCTAAGTCCATCTGTTAATAGTCTACTATCCTTCAAAGCTGAGTTCAAATGTCATGTGTTTGATAATCAACAAGGATGCCACTTCTAGGTGATACACGGTATAGCAGTGTCAGCTCTTATTTGAAGGCAGGGAGAAAAGAAGTTTGTTTTAGCTATTCTCTCACCTGCATATTCTATTGTAGTTTTCATTTTTTGGTCTAATCTAGGAGGCAGAAGTTTAAAATGTCATTCTGGATACTTTCAATTTGGAAAATAGGGCTATTTGCTATGAGTTTTGGGGGTGACCTATTTGTCCTATTGGAAAATTTTGATGAGGAGTTAAGGAAAGGGCATCTTGAGTTGATAGCAATAGCAAAGGAAAGGGGATGAGTTCAGAAGTTTCAGGTGCAACACATCTCTGAACTAAGAGAAATTTAATGAAGTCTGTAATGTGAAAGATTTCTGATGCAGTGGTACAATTCCTTGGACCAGCTCAGAAGGAAGAAAAAGAAAGAGACAAAGAAAAAAAAGATGGAAGGAAGGGGAGGAAGGAAAGAGAAAAAGATGGAAGGAAGGGAAGGAAAGAAAGAACAAAGAAAGAAAAAGAGAGAGAGAGGGAGAGAGAGAGAGAGGGAAAGAGGGGGGAAGAAAAAGGAAGGAAGGAAAGAAGGAAGAGAGGGAGGGAGGGAAAAAAGAAAGGAGGGAGGCAGAGCAAGAAAGGAAGAAAAGGAAGAAGAGAAGGAAGAAAGGGAGGAAGTAAGGAAAGAGTTTTCCCACTATTGGGCTCTAAGTGAGGAAATTGGTGCTAATTGGCAATCTGTGACATTCTTAGAGAGTTACCTACCTATAGCACTGAGAAATTAAGTGACTTGCTCAGGGTCACATAGCATATATAAGAATTAAACCTTGAGTTCAAATTTTCCTGATTTCAAGGCTGGGACTTTGTCACAAGGCCAAGCTCCTGTCAATAATGCTAAATGCCCTCCTTACCAAGAGCCTTCAAGAACCAGTTCTACTTTGATACTTATTCTCACCCCATTCTCCTTTTATTTTCAGTACCGTATAATCAGTTTTCAGCTCTTTAACCTTATTCAAAGTGCTCTCCTTTCTCAACAATTTCCCATTCTACCCTTAAGCACTAGTAGAGAAAGAAACACATAGATTTTAATTAAATTTCTTTCCATTTGTCCTTGTTATTTGCATATTATTTTCTGAAGACAAGAAGAAAGATGAAGAAAAGAATACAGCTAAAAGCAACAGAGATGCAAATCTAGGACTGTTAAAGAATAAGAAGTGAAAGGGCCAGGCTAAGGGACTAACTCTTGGGCTAGATTGGGTCTGTGGGCAAGTAAAAAGTGTTGTTTTAGTTCTGAAGAAGCTGTGGTTGAATCTGAAAATATAAGTGGGAAAATTCACAATATAAGCTAATGAATCAGAGCCTGGAAAAGAGAGAACTGGGATTTGGGGACTGCATCCATTGTCAAGCAGGAAAAAGTGGGAACATTTTTGTGAGACTGATCTCTTATTCAGATTAGGCATGTGAACTGGTTAGGATGACGAAGCACCATTGTGAATTCTTGCCCATTACACTTTTAGAAGTTTCAGGATGGATATTCACCAAACTGGAACCAAAGAATGAGGTGAGGGATTTAGGGGCACTTATCTAAAGTCTTAATCTCAAACAGGTAAGGAATATTCACTAGATCACTGATTGAAGCAAGAGAGGAAGCTGTCGAATAGTGAGGATTTTTGCCTCAAGAGTCTGAAGATCTGAATTCTAATTTTAACTTTGAGAGCTCCTGGGTCCTTAATCTTCCTAGGCTTTCTGTTTCTTCATCTATAAAAGAAGAATCTTGAACCAGATGATCTCTCAGCCTCTAATCTCTAACATTTGGTTACTTCACATGGTGATGAATTCACAAGCTCTTTCCTGCCTGAATTGCAATTATTGTTAATTATCATTATTTTGGTTCAATATTTTTTATTGAAGAAAGGCTCCCTTTGTCAGATTCTGGATAAGTTCTATATCTTGTCATTTTATTCATGAGGAGAAAGTTGCTTACAACACCAGAAAGGTTAATTAGTTTCCCAGGGTCACAAAACCAGTATATGTCAGAAATAGGACTTGAGAAAATCAATCAATCAACAAGGATGTATTGCTTCTAATAAGAACTAGGCATCTTCTTAGATGTTAGAAGCACAAAGACAGAAAGGAAACAGTCCCTGCCCTCAAGAAGTTTAGATTCCATCTGAGAAGAAAACACAAACATAAATAATATATTCAAAATGAACACAAGTAAAATTTTGGGGTATGACCACTAGCAATTGGGGATATCAGGAAAGATAATGTTAAACTTGTCACTGGATCAAATTTTTTATGTGTAATTCTTTTAAACAAATTTCCATATTTGTCATGTTATATAAGAAAAAGCAGATCAAAAGGGAATTAAACCATGAGAAAGAAAACAGATAAAAAACAAAAGGTGAAAATACTATGTTTTGATTCATATTCAGTTTCCATAATTCTCTTTCTGGATACAGATAGCATTTTTCATCCCAAGTCTATTGGAATTGTCTTGACTTATCACATTGTTGAAAACAGGTTAGTCCATCACAGTTATTGATCAAAATTTTTAAGGACATGGAGATTCTAAGAATCAAATTTAAGATGAGAGTACATTTAAAGCAAGTGGGACAAAATACAGGGAATGGAAAGAGGGGAGATTGAATGTCATCTATAAGAAACCAAAAGAAGTCATTGTGGCTCAACTACAGAATATGTTGACATGTTGATTCATTACCATACTATGGTGGCCAGCAAGATTTCCACACCTTTAGTCCCATCAGTTTAGAATACTCAACCCAAGACTTGCCTCTTCAACTGAAATACTGAGAAGCTACAGGTGAACTCTTGAGGGATTCTCTAGCCCTTTCCCACCGTGACCGCACCTGCTGGTTAGATTGTCCTGTGTTCTTCTGTCTTTATGATCCGCCTGTGCCCCATCCCCAATTGATTTTGTACCAAACACAATTATTTCTATTTCAGTTTCTGCTGATATTTATACAGCATTTTAAAGTTAAGCTAGGGGCTTTGCATACATTATCCATTTGATCCTGATAACAACCCTGTGAGGTAGGTATGTGAAACCACATAACAGACAGCATAATAATTTTTAAAATAAGGAAAGAGGTTTCATTGATAGAGTAAGAATCTATATCTATCTATATACATATAGTAATTTTAGAGTAAGATTTGATTCACAGGAGAAGAAGGTGCTGAATCCTGAACTCATAGAGGATTGTCATTTTATAGCTGAGGAAACCAAGGCTCTGTGATATTAACACCTACACAAAATCACCAAGAGTGCATTATTATGAGTTCAGAAATCCCTTTTGTTTCTTTAATTGAGCCAAGTTAACTTTTTGTCTTCATAGTAGGTAAGGATAAGAGCCAGAAAGTTGGGAATGAGTTCAGTTAAGTAGTCAAGAACTTGAATGCTTCTCTAAATGTCTTTTAAACACAAAGTTGGTATAAGAATCTCCCAAGAAAATAGTTCCAGGGTTTCCTGTTTTAAGAGTGATTTATGAAAGATAAGCAGAATTAATAAAGTTTATATAAAGAAAAAGTGTGCCTTCATTTCAACCTTTAATGAAGTTTGAATTTTGAATAGATTTGAATGGATTTTCACAAAGCATATGGAGCCAGGATCCTTGAAGGAAGCAATCAAATTTAACAGGCAAAGAAAGGAAAGAAGAAGAAGAAGAAGAAGAAGAAGAAGAAGAAGAAGAAGAAGAA
>JAJPUD010019315.1:0-26790 GCA_023553655.1 Myrmecobius fasciatus
GATTTACATGTGAATTTTACCAAACATTCAAAGAACAATTAATCCCAATACTATATAAACTATTTGAAAAAATAGGGAAAGAAGGTGTACTACCAAATTCCTTCTCTGACACAGATATGGTGGTGATAGCTAAACCAGGTAGGGAGAAAACTGAGAAAGAAAACTATAGACCCATTTCCCTAATGAATATTGATGCAAAAATTTTAAATAAGATTTTAGCAACAAGATTACAGAAAGTCATCCCCAGGATAATACATCATGACCAAGTAGGATTTATACCAGGAATGCAGGGCTGGTTCAATATTAGGAAAACAATTAGCATAATCAATTATATCAATAACCAAATTAATAAACACCATATGATTATCTCCATAGATGCAGAAAAAGCCTTTGATAAAATCCAACACCCATTCCTATTAAAAACACTGGAGAGTATAGGAATAAATGGGCTTTTCCTTAAAATGATTAGTAGTATCTACTTAAAACCTTCAGCAAGTATCATATGTAATGGAGTCAAACTAGAACCATTCCCAATAAGATCAGGAGTGAAACAAGGCTGCCCACTGTCACCATTATTATTTAATATTGTCTTAGAAATGTTAGCTTTGGCAGTAAGAGAAGAAAAAGAGATTAAAGGAATTAGAATAGGTAATGAGGAAACCAAATTATCACTCTTTGCAGATGACATGATGATATACATAGAGAACCCTAAAGACTCAACTAAAAAACTACTAGAAACAATTCACAACTTTAGCAAAGTTGCAGGATACAAAATAAATCCACATAAATCATCAGCATTTTTATATATTACCAATAAAGTGCAGCAGCAAGAGATACAAAAAGAAATTCCATTCAAAATAACTGTTGATAGTATAAAATATTTGGGAATTTATCTGCCAAGACATAGTCAGGAACTATATGAACTAAATTACGAAACACTTTCCACACAAATCAAATCAGACGTAGTCAATTGGAAAAACTTAAAATGCTCATGGGTAGGACGAGCGAATATAATAAAAATGACAATACCACCCAAACTAATTTACTTATTTAGTGCCATACCAATCAAACTCCTAAGAAATTATCTTACAGATCTAGAAAAAATAGTAGCAAAGTTCATTTGGAAAAACAAAAGGTCAAGAATTTCAAGGGGATTAATGAAAAAAAAAGGCTGACGATGGTGGACTTGCTGTACCAGATCTAAAACTATATTATAAAGCAGCGGTCATCAAAACCATTTGGTACTGGCTAAGAAATAGAGTAGTCGATCAGTGGAATAGGATAGAATCACAAGACAAACTAGGCAATAACTATAGCAATTTGGTTTTTGATAAACACAAAGACCCCAGCTTTTGGGATAAGTATTTACTATTTGACAAAAACTGCTGGGAAAACTGGAAACTAGTGTGGAAGAAATTAGGGCTTGACCCACATGTAACACCACATACCAAGATAAGATCTAAATGGGTTCATGATCTGGATATAAAGAGTGATACTATAAGTAAATTAGAGGAATGTAATATAGTTTACCTCTCAGACCTATGGAGATGGAATAAATTTATGCCCAAAGAAGAACTGGAACTCTTAATTGAAAACCAGATAGATAACTTTGACTATATTAAGTTAAAAAGTTTTTGTACAAACAAAATCAATTCAGACAAGATTAGGAGGGAAGTAATAAATTGGGAAATCATCTTTATATTCAAGGGTTCTGATAAAGGTCTCATCTCTAAAATATAGAGAGAATTGTCTCATATTTATAAAAATTCAAGCCATTCTCCAATCAATAAATGGTCAAAGGATATGAACAGACAATTTTCAGAGGATGAAATTAAAACTATTTGTAGTCATATGAAAAGGTGCTTCAAATCACTGTAGATCAGAGAAATGCAAATCAAGACTACCCTGAGGTACCACTTCACACCTGTCAGATTGGCTAAAATGACAGGAAAAGTTAATGATGAATGTTGGAGGGGTTGTGGGAGGCTGGGACACTGATGCATTGTTGGTGGAGCTGTGAACGGATACAGCCATTCTGGAGAACAATTTGGAGCTATGCTCAAAAAGTTATCAAACTGTGCATACCCTTTGACCCAGCAGCATTTCTATTGGGCTTATATCCCAAAGAAATCATAAAAAAAGGAAAAGGCCCCACATGTGCAAGAATGTTTGTGGCAGCCCTTTTTGTAGTGGCTAGAAACTGGAAATTTAATAGATGCCCTTCAATTGGAGAATGGCTGAATAAATTATGGTATATGAATGTTATGGAATATTATTGTTCTGTAAGAAATGACCAGCAAGATGATTTCAGAGAGGCCTGGAGAGACTTACATGAACTGATGCTGAGTGAAATGAGCAGAACCAGGAGATCATTATACACGGCAACAACAGTACTATATGACGATCAATTCTGATGGACATGGCTCTCTCCAACAATGAAATGTTTCAAACCACCTCCAATTGTTCACTGAAGAAAGCCATATACACCCAGAGAGAGGGATGCGAAATGTGGACCACAACATAACATTCTCATACTCCTTGATTGATGTTTGCTTACATTGTGTTTCCTTTATCTGATATATCTTTTGTGTAGATAAGATTTTTCTCGCACAACAATGATAAGTTTGGAAATATGTATACATATATTCGATTTGCCCATATTTTAACATAATTAACATGTAGTGGATATCCTGCCATCTAGGGGAGGGGTGGGGAATTGGGGGGAAAAATTTGTAACGGAAAGCTATGTAAGGGTTATTGTTGAAGAATTACCCACACATGTTATGCAAATAAAATAAAATTAAAAAAAAAAGAAAAAAAAAGAAAGAAAAAAGAGAGAAAGAAAAAGAAGGAAGGAAGGAAGATATGTGTCTAAGCATTTAAGCAGGTGCCTTACATTTAATGGGTATTTAATAAATGTTTGTTGATTTCAATTGTATTGGTTACATGGGCAGGGATAGAGAGAGACCATTTTGTATTTGTTATTACTGTTGTTTTAATCTACACCAAAGATAATAAAAATTGTTTTCATATGAGAGAACTAACTAACTAGCTAAATAAATAAATAAATGTGCCTATAAATAAAAGAACCATCTTTTGAATCATATTCCCCTGAGGACTGAGTCACATAATAATACATGAAAACCATCTGCACTTTTCCCAATAAGCCCCAGGTAATACAACAGAGTTAAAAAGAAGTCTCAGAAAGCATGGAAAAGTGGGGGGAGGAGAAAGGAGAAGAATTGAAAAAACACACAGAAGATTAACTTGACCATCTGACTGAGTTACATGATTACTTTTCTCACCCCTATGTTTGAAGACAAAAGTAAAGTTTGAAAAAGGATTATTATGTTTGTAGCTTGTGGTACAAACAATACAGCACATGGATGCATTTGTGTTTAGGTCTTACAAATTTTTTTCTTGAAAAGCATCCCAGAGGAAGGAAAGAAGCTTTTAAGAAGTTGGTAAAGTTCTTATCCTAAATGCAAAATTGTTGAAATGTTGACAGCATCTTTTCTCAGTGGGCAAGAAGACTTCAGGGATTCCAAGAAACACATGGTTCAAAACTCCAAATGCACAAGAGGATTTTTTGTAGAATTGCACTAGTAGGCTGTAGACACTTCTCAAATACATGGCTTTTTGATTCATTTCTATTTCTCATTTTTGACAGAAGTTGATATCTTCCAACATCTTTTCCCATCAACTTATTTTGAAGGAAGTTACTTCTAAAACCGTTAGATAGTTAGAAACCTACATTGTCACAGAACATCAAATCAGTGTCTCTGTATTTGATACAAATTGGTAGTACTATCAGATGTGGGAGGGGACAGATGAAGGGACAAGTTAATTTTTCCTGTCAACAGGATTTATCCATGGTTTGGAAACAGAAAATGAAGTTTATGGAGTAGGATGATATTACATGTTTATCACCATTCAGGAATCCCTGTGTTTCTCACCTTTTTTTCTGAATAGAGTCACTTGGGAAAGGGATGGAGTTCACAACTTTAATATGCAGCAGAATACATGAAAGTTTCCTTCAGTAATATGAATGGTAATTTTTCCATAAATTTGAATGTTAGAGTCTTAGAGACTTACCTGAAATTTAGAGGTCACTTGCTTACAGTTACTCAGCTAATAAGTTTCAGATATAAAGAAAGAATATCTTTTCTGAAAAATTGATTCAAAAATTTTTTCAATTCTGATTTATATCATCACTGAGGGAATTCTGTAGCCTTCATTAATGAAGTAGTAATTTATAACCTTAGAAAGTTTCTTAGGTCACAAAACAGTTAAATGACTTTCCTATGTTCAAACAATTAATACATATGAGAGAAAGGACTTCAATCTACTATGCCTTGCTGTCTCTCATAAACAGACATTTGTACAGACTGACAAAAAAACAGATGAACAACAATATCAAACTTACTCAAAATGGAAAGCCTTGATTTAATTTTAGAAGCTTAGATAAATTCTTTTACCTGGCCAAATTTTCCATTCTGTTTCATGCCATGTATGTAGCTTGTTCAATGAATAAGAAACTTCAACTTTATGGCTTAGTAGTTTTATTGAATTATAAGCATACTCTATATTGTAAAATTTCTTTGAAGTTATTCAAGAAAAATTCAAATAGAGCTGAAGACAGGGAATTTCAGGAATTTCTGCCAAAATGGATATTCAGATCCTCTGCCATGCATTTTAAGTAAGTTGGTCTATGGATTAGCAGATGAAAGACTTTGTTCTGGATCTTAGAGAAATAGTGAGAGACAGACAGAGACAGAGACAGAGAAAGACAGAGACACATAGAGAGAAAGAGATAGAAAGAGACAGAGAGAACAAGAGATAGAGAAACAAGGAGAGACAGAGATATGGAAAATGAGTTTAAGAACAGCTACAAATCAATATTATTTTAGGGACAACTGAGTCAGTCAATTACTCTGTTCCACTTAAAATAAATGACAGGTTCCCATACCATGAAAGGTGAGAGCAATCAGTAAAAAATGTGAACTAGATTTCACCAAATCTTAGGCACCTTTCTTGAAAAACTCTATCATAAAACTTGAGACTAATTTTTTAAAAGCCATTGATCATTTTTTTTAAAATCAGTCATTGAAAGTAATTGGATAAAAGGGAGAGAACATAATGCAGGAAACATTTTGCCTGTTTTGAGGATATTTGAACAAATCCTGTGCTTTCTATAAAAAGCTCAGACTAATGGAGAATTTAGACATCTGAGCACTTGGAAGTTTAGGCTGGAAATCTTCTGACCAACCCACTAGGATGGAATCATTTGCGTGGTATATAAGGAGAAGAGCAATAGGCCTGACTCATGGCATCAGCATTAATCTTCCCACTCCCAACCAGATTAAACTCACTTTAAAGGATATGAATGTTTTTGAATCTTCCCATTATCTGGTTAGTAACATTCCTAAATAGCTAATGATGCTGTCTGGATTGGAAGTCAGGTACAAACTTACCTGAAAAGGTGATTTCAATGCTCTACAATTATTGAAAAGCTATACAATTAGGAGAATATGTTGAGGCATCAAAAAAAATAGATTTACAAGAATCTGTGCTTTATTAGTTTTGCTCCGCATATTATAATTTTTCTGAACTCTACATGCATTTGTGGAAGATTGTGACAAAGATTTTTATACTTTTTATCAATAATTATGTGATATTTTTTGTGACTTGTTCATTCTTCATAAATATTCATTTCTAAAAGTTAGTTAAATAATTAATCAAGTGAAAGTACAATGAAGGTGTGAGTAATGTATAGTGTGAGTAATAAAATTATAAAGGTATCCCTAAACACTCAGGAACATTTCTGAACTCTGAGGAAATAAGTAGCAGCATAGATATCTTAAATAAACTACTCAGGATTATTCAGTATGTAACAGAATAAGAATTTAAAGTTTTGATTGTAAAAAAAAAAACATTATTCTCCCCACTATAAAGGTCTTTTTAAAATATCTACAAGGAAGTTTATTTGGACTTCCCTTTCCCACCCTTAGTCAGAAGTTCTTAAACTGTAATGTTTGAACAGCACATACACATATTTTTGATTATGTATATTTCAAAAAAAATCCTTTATAATATTGTGTATTTACATTTAAGAATCTTATTATAATGATAATACTATTTAAATTAATTTACTTATGCAGTGCCATACAAATCAATCCACTGTATAGTTATTTTATAGAACTAGGGAAGATAATAACAAACGTTATCTGAAAGGATATAAGGTCAAGAATATCAAGAGAATCAAGGGAAGGGATTAGGCAATGAAGAAAGTGGTCTAGACATAAGAGATCTAAAACTATACTAAAAAGTGATAATTATCAGAGCAATCTGATACTAAAACAGAGTGGTTGGTTAGTAGAATAGATTAAGTATTCAATATACAGAAATAAATGACCATAACAATCCAGCATTTGATAATCCCCCAAATCCAATCATTGTAGACAACACAAAACTTCACTATAGAACAAAAGTTTTTGTAAAAAAAAATTAGGAAAAATCCTGTATCAGTTCTATGGATAAGGGATGAATTTATGGCCAAATAAGAAATAGAGAGGATCATGAGGGGTAAAATTAAAATTTTTGATTACATGAAATTAAAATATTTTTACATAAATAAAAATGAAGTAGCCAAAATTAGAAAGAAAAGAAAAAAATAGGCGATGGGAACAAATTTTTTAGCCAGTATCTTTGATAAAGATCTTATTTCTCAAATATATAGGAAAATAAAACCAATTAAAAAAAAAATAAAAGCCATTCTCTAAATCAGGGTTGTTTAAACTTTTTCCAACTACAACCCCTTTTCACCTGAGAAATTTTTACATAACTTTGGGTATAGGAGATGCCATTTATATGAGTGAAAACAAATGTGTATTAGAATGGAAAGAGATCTATGACATGGAGACAAATTAGAAAACTATTGCAATAATCTAAGCATGAGATGATGAGGCCCTATATCTGAAGAGTGCCAGTAATGGAGAAGAAAAGTGTTTATGAACTAGTAGTGCACTGATTATGTATGTGTGTATGTGAGTATGTGAGTATGTATGTATATGTGTATGAGCTTGTGTGATTTAAAAGGATTAGATCTGAGAAATGGCCATTACATTTGACAATTAAAAAAATTGGTAATTTTAAACAGAGTAGTTTCATTAAAAAATGAGGTCAGAATACAGATGAAAGAGAATTAAGCAGAGAACAAAAGCAAAGGTAGTTGCTGTATCGGTTGCAGATGGCCTTCTCAAGGCCATCTTTTTTGTGGCTAAAAGGAGGCAGAGATGTGAAAAACTAGTTGGTAGGGATTGTTGGATCAAGTGAGGATTTTTTTTCAGGATACATCAGGCATGTTTGTAAACAGTAGGGGAAGCAGAGCCAAGATGGTGGAGAGAAGACATATCGTTATGTGGCCTCCTTTGAGCTTCCCTCAAATCAACAGCAGATTAAGCATCTGAACTGGTTTTGGAGTGCCAAATCCACAAATATTTGGAGTACAACAAATTTCCAGAAGAAGATACTTTGAAAGAACTTCAGAAAAGGTCTGTTTCAGTTGGGCAGGGGGAGAGGCTGCTAAGCCAAGACTGCAGGGCAGGGAGCTAGAGACAAGGAGCTGGGGCAGGGAGCAAGGACATTTTGGTGGTTGTGCAATGGGGAATTTCCTGTGAGGCTCTTAGGCTACTCTGTCCTGGTTACAAGCCAGTAGTTCAGCAGATTTCTTGTAAGACACCCAAAGCAAATACAAAAGGCAAATTGTGAGCCCCTGAACCCCGAAATGTAAAACTTGGCCATGCCTACCCAGCACTGGAAATCTGTCAGAAACATTTGCCCCAGGGAAAACTGAAGAAGCTGTTACCCTTTTGGTTTAAGAACAGATCTCAACCCTTAAAAAAAATAAGCAAGAAAGCAAAAAGACCTTTGGCCATAGACAGCTTTTATGGAGAGAGAGAACAAACCTAAAACCTTGAAGTTCATACAGGCAAATCAGTTGGAAAATAGATTTTGTGGCTTCCTGAAAACCATTATGAAAAAAAGAGCCTAGACATCATCTTTCAGAAAATCATCAAGGAAAACTGTCCTGATGTCCTAGAACCAGAAGGTAAAATAGCCATTGAAAGAATTCACTGATCACCTCCTTGAAAGACTCCCAAAATGGAAACTCCAAGGAATATCATAGCTAAATTTCAGAATTATCAGATCAAGGAAAAAAAATATTGCAAGCAACCAGAAAGAAAACAATTCAAATATCAAGGAGCCACAATTACCCAGGGCCTAGCAACTTCTACCTTAAAGGATTGAAGGGACTGGAATATGATATTTTGAAAGGCAAAGAAACTTGTTTTACAGCCAAGAATCAACTATCCAGCTAAACTGAGCTTTTTCTTTCAGGGAAGAAGATGGACATTCAATGATTCAGGTGAATTTAATATATTTCTGATGAAAAGACCAGAATTGAACAAAAAATTTGATCTCCAAACACAGAACTCAAGAGAAGCATAAAAAGGTGAAAATGAAAGAACTCTTGAGAACTATATCTTTGTTATGGATATACTTAGAGTGTGAGTAAAATTTCATTTAATTGTGATGATATGAAAAAAGAAACTAGAGGTAGAAAAGGGATTGTTATCAAAAACAGGAAAATGAGGAAAATTGCATTTCATGAAGAGGCAAAGACCTATTATAATTGAGGGAAAGAAAGGAAAGAGATGAACATTGTGTGAATCTTACTCTCATCAGATTTGGCTCAAAAAAGAGAGTATCAGAAATATTTGGTTTCACAGAAACTTTTTTCACCTTTTAGGGAAGTGGGAGGGGAACGGGGAAGGGGAAGAGGAAGAATAATAGAAGGGAAAACAGAAGTAGTAGGGGAGAAATATAAAAAGGGGGACGGGCAGTAAAGAGAGGACTGTTTGAGGGAGGTGATGGTCAGAACCAAAATATTGGGGAGGAGGGTAAGGGGGAAAGGAAAGTCAAAAGCATAACTTGAGATAAATAAGATGATGGGACATACAGAATTAGTCATTTTAACCGTGAATATGAAAGGAATGAGTTCTCCCTTAAAATGGAAACAGCAAACTGGATTAAAAGCCAGAATCCTACAATATATTGTTTACAAGAAACACATTTAAAACAGAGTGATACATACATAGTAAAGGTAAAAGTCGGGTGATGAATCTATTATGCTTCAGGTGAAGTTAAAAAGCAAGGGTAGTAATCCTGATCTCAGTTCAAGCAAAAGTAAAAATAGATCTAATTAAAAGAGTTAAGCAAGGAAACTATATTTTGCTAAATGGTACCATAGATAATGAAGCAAATATATATATATATATATATATATATATATATATATATATATATATAGACAGATAAATAGATAACTTATATGCACTAAGTGGTATAGCACCCAAATTCTTAGAGGAGAAGTTAAAAGAGCTGCAAGAAGAAATAGACAGCAAAATTATACTAGAGGGGGAATCTCAACTTTGCTCTCTCAGAACTAGATAAATTGAACCACAAAGCAAATAAGAAAGAAGTTAAGGAGGTAAATAGAGTTTTAGAAAAGTTAGTTATGATAAATCTTTGGAGAAAATTAAATGGAGACAGAAAGGAGTATATATTTTTTTTCTTGGTGGTTCATAGAACCTTTACAAAAATTGACTATGTATTAGGACACAAAAATCTCAAAATCAAATGCAGAAAGGCAGAATTAGTAAATGGATGTTTTTAAGATTATAAAGCAATAAAAATTACATGCAATAAAAGGCCAGGAGAAAATAGACCAAAAATTGAGTTGGAAACTACATAATCTAATCCTAATGAAAGAATGGGTGAAACAACAAATCATAAACACAACTGATAATTTCATTTAAGAAAATGACAATAATGACACAATATACCAAAATTTGTGGGATGCAGCCAAATTGGTGACTAGGGGAAATTTCATCTCTCTAAATGCTTACTTGCATAATATAGAGAAGATCATTTAATTGGGCTTAAAACTAAAAAAAGGTAGAAAAAGAACAAATTAAACCCCCCAATTAAATACCAAATTTGAAATTCTGAAAATAAAAGGGGAGATTAATAAAATTAAAAGTAAGAAAACTATTGATTTAACAAATAAAACTAAAAGCTGATTTTATGAAAAAAACCCAACAAAATAGATAAACCTTTAGTTACTTTGATTAGAAAAAGGAAATTGGAAAATAAAATTTTTAGTCTCAAAAATGAAAAGGGAGAACTTTCCACCAATGAAAAGGAAATTAGAGTAATAATTAGAAGGTATTTTACCCAACTTTTTGTCAATAAATTTGATAATCTAAGTGAAATGTAGGAATACCTATGAAAATATAGGTTGCCTAGATTAACAGAAGAGGAAATAAATTACCTAAATAGTCTCATTTTAGAAAAAAAATAGAGCAAGCTATTTATTAATCAACTCCCTAAGAAAAAATCTTCAGGGTCTGATGGATTTATATGTGAATTCTACCAAACATTTAAAGAACAGTTAATTCAAATACTATGCAAACTATTTGAAAAAATAGGGAAAGGAGTCCTACCAAACTCCTTTTATGACACAGATATGGTGCCAATACCTCAAGCAGTTAGAATGAAAACAAAGAAAGAAAATTATAGACCAATTTCCCTAATGAATACAGATGCAATAATTTTAAATAAAATATTAGCAAAGAGATTTCATCATCCCCAGGATAATACACCCTGACCAAGTAGGATTTATACCAGGAATGCAGGACTGGTTCAATATTAGGGAAACTATTTGCATAATTGACTATATCAATAATCAAATTAACAAAAATCATATGATTATCTCCATAGATGCATAAAAAGCATTTGGTATAATCTGAGTAAA
Source organism: Myrmecobius fasciatus (assembly GCA_023553655.1). NCBI lineage: Eukaryota > Metazoa > Chordata > Mammalia > Dasyuromorphia > Myrmecobiidae > Myrmecobius > Myrmecobius fasciatus. Next base: position 10,880 of record JAJPUD010019315.1, read on the forward strand.
TTGAGGAAGTGTTAGGTTATAGTGTTTTAGGATGCATCAATATGTATGTTGGGATCCCCTAATTATGAGGAGAAAATATGGGGAGAAACCAAAGATTATAAACTTGGGAATTAATTCATTGCGGAAAGGAGAGTGTCCCAGAGCTTGGCAAACAACTACCAGGATTTTGAATGGATGCAGATATTAATTGAGTAAACTTAAAAAAAAAAGGCTTATGAGTAATGGTCATGGAGGGAGAATCTGGAAGTGGCAATGGGGAGTAACAAGTATTCCAATTCTCCACCTCAGTCAGTGAGGGGGAAGAATGGATAAAGTTGATGAATGCGAGAAAGAGAGGCTAGAAATATTGCATCAATGGGAGGGAACTGTTCTTAGTGAAAGCCAAAAGACAGAAAGAATAAAAAAGTGATGGATTTAAGAAAAAGCCTAATTTGTTACCTATGGAGCAAGTATTACAGAGAGCTTGATGGATTAGTGGTAGGGTGAAATATTTGAGCCAGGGATTAGGTAAAGAGGAATGGTAATAAGTTATCAGTAAGTGGAAGTATGAAAGAAAGGATTCAAATAATGCCATCCAATGAATCAAAATTACTGGAGTGGAGGGGCAGGTAGGTAGTGCAGTGGATAGAGCACCAATCCTGAAGTCAGGAAGACCTGAGTTCAAATCTGGCCTCAGACACTTACCACAGTCTAGCTGTGTGATTCTGGGCAAGTCACTAAACCCCAATGGCCTCAGGGAAAAAATTATTGGAGTGGAATTGGTGGTGAAGGAAAGGATGAAAGGAGAAAGAAAAATATAAATGGGGAAAAATATGCTAGGTGCAAAATTCATAACTGTAAATATAATTGGGATGAATTCTCCCATAAAACAGAAATGAATATTAGTGGTTTAGAAGCCAGAATCCTACAATATATTGTTTACAAGAAATACTTTTGAAGCAAAGAGATACATGTAGAGAAAAAGTAATTTTCTCTACATGTATATTATATATTATAATATAGTATGAGTAGAATGTATTGTGCTTTAGCTGAAGTCAAAAAGAAAGAAAGAAAGAAAAGCAGGGATAGCAATCCTGATCTGACTAAGCAAAAGCAAAAATAAATCTAATTAAAAGAAGTAAGGAAGGAAATCACATCTTGCTAGAGAGTACCACAGATTATGAAGTAGTATCAATACTAAATATAAATGCACTAAGTGGTATAGCATCCAAATTCTTAGAGAGGTGAAATGAGTAGCAAAAAGAAATAAACAAAAAACTATACAAGTTAGGTATCTTAGTGTCCCTCTCTCAGAACTCGATAAATCTAACAACAAAATCAAAAAGAAGGAAGTTAAGTAAGTGAATAGAATTTTAGAATAGTTAGATATGGAAATTATTGGGGATAAAGAGGGTTGTTAATAATTGAGTAATGAGTTCAAGTAGGTTATCAGCATCCCAATGTAGAATTTTCTTACAATAATAGGTAGCACAAGTGAAGGAAGCACTGAGGAGAGGGCTAAAGAAATGTTTTTCTTTTCCCCCAAAGGCAAGAAAGTATCAGGAGATAACCCACTATGGAATAATGCTTCTCCCAAAGGCAGGAAACTGCCTGTTTGACAGAAAATTTATGTTTCTTCTTCCCAAGGAAGTAATGAGACCTAGTGTTATGTAATGAAATTTACTCCCTTTGTGTGGAAAACAAGAAACTAAGCAATAGATTCTTTCCAACAAACTTGAAAAGAACAATGTTTAAATAAATAACTGGTTTCATTAAAGGAAGTAAATTAATGTTATAATGTAACAATATACTTCACATTGTAATTCTATAAAATATTATATAAACTATAGCTTCTTTTGATTCAAGGACTTTAATTTTGTTTTTTGTCATCCCTGATACATAGTAGATGATTGATGATAAATTCTTTTCTATTTGTTGATTTTGTATTTGCAATATGGTAATGTTATTACTATTTTTGTGAAAACTTCATTTTCAACCCACTATTCAACAGTTAAAGTTCCTTTTTAATGTCTGATACTGTTAACAGGAAATGAGGGTCTTGATGTTATGCTATAAAATGTAGTGAGAAATAGTGCTCAGCTTGGAATCAAGAGAAATCTTCAATGAATCCTGGATCCAAAAATTACTCTGTATTGTCATGTTCAAAACTTTTAACATTATCTATAGAATAATAATAATGATGTCTACATTCATCTCGAGCAATTTCTATGAAAATTATATATATATATAAACCATTTTATAAACCTTAAATCACATAAGACACCATTATCTTTATTATTACTAAGAATTAAATCTCATTTGGAAATCAGAGTAAATGCTGAAATCTATTCTCTTCATCCATGGGGAGGGGGAATTGCACATCTCTGAAATCTCAGTTCTTTTCTTCATAGGTTTAAATAAACTCAGTTACCTCATCACTACTCAGAGAAACAAGCTTTCAGGTTCTCAATTTATATCCACAATTTCATCAGATATGAGGTGACCGGAATAGGTCTTGTAGTGCTCCTATGGTTGAATTTACTGTAGCTAAGTTGGCTGCCTTAACCACAAAGTTTAATCCTAAAAATTAGCCCACCAGGACACTAATCGTATTACTTTGAAATATGGTTCTCAGAATTAATAAGTGTTTTGGATTCTTTGTATTTCAATTCTGGGAGCATGACCCACGGTCCTTGCTACACATAGAGATATACTATCTCTGAATTTAAATGTCATTAATTAAAAGCAATATCACTCTAAGGAAGGACTAACAGAAAGATTATTTCAATAAGGGACAGAGCAAACAAGATATACTAGTCGGTCATTAAGTAGCATTTAAGTGGTTGCTATATGTTAGGTCTCAGTATTGAGAGGAAATGGGGGAAATGAGGTAGGAAAAAAATTCATTCAGCAACATTTATTACAAGCAATTGAATGGATTCAAATCAGGCTGTTTTACACTGATTATAACATTCTTACTCCGGGGCTAATTGTGTTCTATTGCATTCAAAAAGCACTTATTGAGTACCTATATGAAGGAGTTTCAGGGGATAGGACATATGCTCAATAAACATGAGACCAAAGTACTGGTTTTAGTCCCAAAAGAGAGAAACAGATGAGCAATGAACATAAAGATCTTGATTGTCAAAAGGGTAATCAGACATTAAATGGAACCAATTGCCAAAGAAGAAACTGGAAACAGATGTTTAAAAGGTTCCAGGATCAGAGTGAGAAATTTTAGTGCAGATTGGGCATCAGAAAAAAAGGCCTAAATTTATAATTTTCTGAAAATTTTTTATTAGATAAGTAAAAATCACACTTTTAGCATCTTATGTGTTTATATATATGTACACACATATATATATTCAATCAATAACTTTTCTATTTATTTAAATCATTACAACCTCCCACTTCAAGAATGAATCCCCCTTTGGGACAAAGAAAAACAATTAAATAAAAATGTTCAGTATAGAAACAATTCTCTAATAATGCACAAAGTATTTTATTCTAATAATTCCCTTCCTCTGTGTTGTGTGGAGGAAGTGCCACTTATATGAGTGAAAATAAGTATATGAAAAAACTTCATTTTCCCCAATTATGCAACATTTCTATTATCGTTTTAGTGATCAATTAATTTACATTGTTTCAGTAACTGTACAACTTGTTCCTTTTTTTTCTGCTTATTTCACTCTGCATCATCAGTTTTTCTGTGTCATTAAAATTCTAGTTTTTTACTGGATAACAATATCTCATTATAAATATTTATTTTCTTTTTATTTATTATCCATTTTCTACTTATTAGCACCTATTCATTTCCAATTCTTATCAACTACACAAAGTACTGCTATAAATATTTTACTATATGCTTTTGTTTTAATTCTATTGTTTACAAGGGGTATATGCCCAGTACTGGGATAATTGATCAAAGAATATATAAAATTAATCACTCTTATTGCATATTTGTCAATTAAAAAAAGAACATTTGAATCAGTTTACATCTTTATAGCAATGTCCCAATGTTCCTGTCTTCCCACATTTCTGATATGGATTTTTTTCCATTTTTTTCCCTCTACCAGGTTAGATATTATGTCATGATTTTGGATGAAGACATTTTTATTTATTATTAATGATTTCTATTTTAGAGTCTATTTTAATATGGTCATTTATACTTGATAATATTTGTTTCAAAGAGTTCAAATTCTTTAGTCACTTATTTATTGTCTTCAAAATTTTTGTGTCAGTCCCCAAATATTTGGAGTATCAGATTTTTATCACTGTTAATTGATGCAGTATTTTTGACCCTATTATTTCTCTTCTAATTCAATCTTCTTTGATTTAATCTATGCAATTTTTAGAAATTGCATGCAATCCTAATTAAATTTTTTTGTTTTTTTCGATACCTTAGTTGGTTAAGAATTCTTCCCATCACCACAGTTGTAAAAGCTATCTTACATAGTTCTCTTCTATTTATTTATTTATTTGCTTATTGATTTTATTTAATAGTATTTTATATTTTTCCACTTATATATTAAATAGATTTCAACATTAATCTTTGTAAAATTTTGAATCTGATATAGGTTATACATGTACAATCATATTAAACATATTTCCACATTAGTTATAATTGTGAAAGAAGGTTCAGAACAAAAGGGGGAAAAGCAACAGAAAGGAATTTAAAAAGTGAATAAATACTTCAATCTGCATTCAGACTTCACATTTCCTCCTCTGGATGTGTTTAGCATTTTCCATCATTAGTCTTGAAATAATTTTAGATCATTGTATTGCCGAGAAGAGTTAATTCAATTATAGTTGATTATCATACAACATTGCTGTTACTGTGTACGATGTTCTCTTGGTTCTGCTAACTTCATTCAGCCTCTGAGTTCAGGTAAGTCTTTCCAGTTTTTTTCTGAAATGTTTGCTCATCATTTCTTATCGCACAATAGTATTCCATTACACTCATATATTACAACTTTTTTAGCCATTATCCAATTGAGCAGTATCTTTTCAGTGTTCAAATCTTTTATACCACAAAAAGAACTGTTATAAATATTTTAGATGTAGGTTCTTTTTTCTATTTTATGATCTCTTCGGGATGCATAGTAATAATATTGATGGATCAAAAATTATGCTCTTTAGGCATAGTTCCCAATTGTTCTCCAGAATGGTTGAATCAGTTCATAATTCCACCATAAATGCATTATTGTCCCACTTTTCCCACATATTGTTCAGCATTTAGCATTTTCCTTTTCTATTATATGTGAAAGGTGTGAGGTAGCACTTCAGAATTGCTTTAATTTGCATTTCTCTAATCAATAGATTAGAGCAATTTTTTCCCCCATGTAGCTATAAATAGCTTTATTTTCTTCATCTGAAAACTTCTCGTTCATTCCTTTGACTATCAATTGGGAAAAGATTTGAATTCTTTAAATTTGACTCAATTTTACATATTTTAGAAATGAGGCTTTAATCAGAAACATTGGCTATAAAAATTGTTTCCCAGCTTTCTAGTTTCCCTCTAATCTTGGTTGCTTTGATTTTGTTTGTGCAAGAATTTTTACTTTAATGTAATCATTTTAAAGAGCCAAGATGGCAGAGTAAGAAGTGAATTGCTATAACCCTTCCACATCCACCTCTGCGCAACCATAAAAACAGTACCTCAGGAAAGATTCTAAAACAGCAGAACCAGCAAAAAGACAGATTGAAACAATCTTTTAGATTAGGAAAATGGAGGATCAGAATATGTATAAACTAGATCAATCTGCCTACCTTCTTCAGAAGAGGGGAAGGGAGAGAATATGAGAGGGAATTAGGAAATTTTGGAATTCAAAGTCTTGTAATATTGAATGCTAATTTTTTTATCATATATCTAGGGGAAAATAAAATAGTATATAAAAAATTAAAAGATAAACAAATTTAAAAATGATAATGGAAATTGAATGTGTATCTTTTTTTTACAAATAATAAAATGAAAAGAAATAATTTAAATATATATCTCATCAAAAAGCAGCTTTATGTTGAACTCATGTACCCATTATTACTTCATTCTACTATAACGTGTGAGAAATTGATATATGCCTGGTTTCTACCATACTATTTTCCAGTTTTCCCAGAACTTTTTGTTGAATATTGAATTCTTTCCCAGAAGCTGTATTCTTTGAATTTTGAGAAGTGGTAGATAACTGTAGTCATTTACTACTGTGTCTTGTGTGCCTCATCTATTCCACAGATTTACCACTCTGTTTCTTAATCATTACAAATTAGTTTTGATGATTGCTATTTTATAATATAGTTTTAGATTGGTACAGATAGGCCAACTTCCTTTTTTTTCTTTTTTGCTAAGTCCCTTATTATTCTTGACTTTTTGTTCTTTCGGATGAATTTTGTTTTTATTTTTCTAACTACATCAGATAATTTTTGGTGGTTTGCTTAGTATTACACTTTATAAGTCAATTAATTTGGGTATGATCATTATTTTTATTATATTACAACTCTGCCTATCCATGAGCCATTGATATTTTTTCCAATTGTGTATATTTGATTTTATTTCTGTGAAAAGTATTTTGTAATTTTGTTCCTCTTGTTCCTGGATTTTTCTTGGCAGGTAAAGTTCAAAAAAATTTATACTATGTATAATTATTTAAAGTGGAATTTCTTTTTTTATCTCTTATTGCTGAGCTTTGTTGGTCATATATAAAAATGCTGATGATTTATGTGGGTTTATTTTATATCTTGCAACTTTGATAAAATTGTTAATTATTTCAAATATGTAGCAAGTTGATTCTCTACCATTCTCTAAATATTCTATCATATCATCAGCAAAATGATAATTTTGATTCTTCATTGCCTATTCGAATTCCTTCAAAGCTCTCATTTTTAACACAGTGTTGAATGACAATGGTAATAATGGGTGTTCTTGTTAAAACCCTGATCTTACTGGGAAGACTTCTAGCTTATCCCCATTACATATAATACTTACTGATGGTTTTAGGGAAGTATTACTTATCATTTTAAGGAAAACATTCATTCCTATGATCTCTAGTGTTTTTAATAGGAATTGGTATGATATTTTGTCACAAATCTTTAGTTAATACTTTATTGATGTTAATTGAGAGTTCAGAATCCATAGCTATGGATCAGGACTGCTAGAACTCTTGTCTCAAAGCTCACAGTCCATTGTGAGTTTAGACTGACAGACATGCCAGCCGACTGGATCTCAAGCAGGTCCAACCCATAGAGTTAGACTGACAGATATGACAACCGAATGAATAGCACTAATGTCACAAAGTATTCTGTTGCTCACTGAGGGGCATCAAGGATTTTATAGGTCAGAAAAACAAAAGAACTCATAGGAAAAGCTGAGAAACTGCAGGGACATCTGGGTTCCAAGGAAACTATCAATTCAATTCTGACAGATAGGAAGTACAGGAAGCTTGAGACAGAAACTGGGAAACAGTAAAGCCAATAGATAAGGGGTATGTCGAGGCTGACCATCTGGAGGTTTTATGACTCCTTTGGAATGTGAGTCCAATTATTTCTGATGGTCAGAAGGAAGGATGTTGCTATTTTGGGGCAGAACAATCAAAGGAAACTGAAACAGAGCAACTGAGGGAAACTAATACATGGGAACTGTGGCAAAACATTACTTGTAAAGAGAACCTTTTTCAACCAAAAGAAATAGAGAAATTAAAATGAAAAGTAGTGTAAGAAATATATGACAAAAGGGAAAAAATAGAAAAAAAGACAAATCAGACTTCCCTACTCAAAAAGAAACTCTAATCTCAAATCATCTCCCAGAAAACCTAGGACTCTCCCTTGAGGGATTAGGAGAATTAGGACCAATTAGAAGTTATCCCCTTAATCCCATTTGAGAAACCAACCTGTTTTGAATGAATTTTTTCCATAACCCCCTCCAGTTCATAGAACAATTCAAATGGAAGCATAGATTAAATATCTCTAAAAATTCCTTCAACAAACATGAGACCTCATATTTTCTCCAGAGATCTTTGAACACCTAGTTCTATCCATTTGGAGAGCTGGACAAAAATAAAATATATGCATAAGCATATGCACATGTAGAACAATTAAAAATTTTCTTATAGGACCATCCCAATTTACTCCCCTCCCCAATTGCCAGAATCCTAGATAGCTTGCTTTTCTGACTCTTTAAAACTCATCAACTTAGACCTCACAAAAATGAAAAAATAAATATTGAAGCAGGCAAAAAAAAAAAGATATGGTCAATATTCACTAGCCCATATACTGGCCTCAGAGGGAAAGGATCCAAGGTCTTTCTCCCCTTAAGGCTTTGTCCATCCCAGAAAATGTAATTATCAAAGAAGCCAGATCAAGAGGTTAAACCAGAGGTCCAACCAAAAGAGAGAGGCTGAGGATTACTACATCTTTTTGAAGTTCTTGAGTCCCTCCCACTCACCCCAGTTCTAGTTACTTACGTCCTGTCAATCCAAGAGGTATTATTAGGTACTTCTTTTACATATTATCACAGCTCTTAGAGGTACATGCTACCCATAAGTTTTCACATGAGGGATTGTATCAATCAAGCAAACTGAAGCACTTTCCATGATCTCATAAGAAACTGCTTCAGCTAAGTACATTAACAACCTCTCTATAGACTCATAATTCTCTTTCCTTCCCTTCCTCTTTCCCTCTCTTTTTCTCTCCTTCTCTCTCTCTCTCTTTTTTCCATCTTTCCCTTTCTTCCTTTCTCTCTCTGTTTCTCTCTATGTGTCTCTCTGTTTCTGTCTGTCTCTCTCTGTCTCTGTCTCTCTGAATCTCTGTCTCTGTCTCTCTCTGTCTCTCTCTCTCTCTCTGTGTGCGTGTGTCTTTCTGTCTCTCTCTCTCTCTTCCCCTCTCCCACCCTTTGTTCCTCCCTTCCTCCCTCAGAGTCTCTGTCTGTCTATCACACACACATAAACACACACACATGCACACAAACACATACACACATATGTATATTGGAATTACTCTGGGCTACAAGGTCCTTTAATTATGATGATGCTAAGTCTTCCCCAAAGACATTTTTAGGGGGAGAGGATGTTTAATAAGTAACAATAAGATCGTTTAATATTCCTTCATGCAAAGAATTGGATGAAAAAAGTGAAAGGATAATGCTTGTTTCACATTGACATCAGGATTTAATATCGTATGAACAAATGTTCCACTTGCATCCTAAGGGATTTGCAGTAAAATTTCTTCAGTAAATTGTTATCCAATTACATTACAAATACTTTTTCCTCTGTGACAAATTTGTGCATGTTTGAAAAATTACAGCTTTGGTTTTTTTTTTTTGATCCTTGAAGCAAAAATTTCAGGCTATTTGAAAATCACAATTGCTAGGCATACATATTGTAAGAAATCTTGAAATTATTGTGCACCACCATAAACTTTCTACAAAAACCAACTCATATTGGTTCTCATTGCAGGATTAAGAATATTTCCCAATTTAACCTTATCTTCTGCTTATGTTACTATTCTTCTCTCTGGAGGATTATCAAATAAATTGGTTGCAATTCCATTCAATCTTTCAGTGAAATTTTATGTGAATTTAGCAGATGTGCAAATGTTAGCAAAATGAACATATTTTTATAAAGTTTAGTTTATATAAACTATGTTAAATAAATAGATGAAATTGAACTTTAAGTATATTTATAATTTAATAAAGTGTTTATTACTAGTAAATAGAAGTATAATAATATTTTATAACTAGTTATACATTTTCAGTGATTTGTTAGGTAGTTAAGTATCATTTTAAAATGAATTTCCATCTTTCTACAAGAGAGATTTTAAAATTCTTTTACCACTCTCCCCCACATATTTGTGTAAGTGAACATTTTTATGTCAATTGTTTTAAATAAAAATGCAGAAATAAATGATAAAGGATTATATTTATAACTCAGGTGTGAGTTAAATATTGCAAATCTTGTTTTTTTATTATTTTTTATTAAAACTTTTTATTTGAAAAACATATGTATGGGTAATTCTTCAACATTAACCCTTACAAAGCTTTCTGTTGCAAATTTTTCCCCCCTACTCCCCACCCCTCCCCTAGATGGCAGGAAGTCCACTACATGTTAATTATGTTAAAATACTTGACAAATCAAATATATGTATACATATTTCCACACTTATCATTGTTGTGCAAGAAAAATCGTATCTACAAGAAAAAAAAAATCAGAGAAAGGAAACACAATGTAAGCAAACATCTGTAGAGAGCATGAAAATGTTATGCTGTGGTCCACATTTCATAGCCCTCTCTCTGGGTGTATATGGCTTTCTTCACTGAACAATTGGAACTGGTTTGAAACATTTCATTGTTGAAGAGAGCTATGTCCATCAGAATAGATCATCATATAGTATTGTTGTTGCCGTGTATAATGATCTCCTGGTTCTGCTCATTTCACTCAGCATCAGTCCATGGAAGTCTCTCCAGGCCTCTCTGAAATCATCCTGCTGGTCGTTTCTTATAGAACAATAATATTGCATAACATTAATATACCATAATTTGTTCAGCCATTCTCCAATTGATGGGCTTCAATTCAGTTTCCAGTTTCTAGCCACTACAAAAAGGGCTGCCACAAACATTCTTGCATATGTGGGGCCCTTTCCTTCCTTTAAGATTTCTTTGGGATATAAGCCCAGTAGAAACACCGCTGGGTCAAAGGGTATGCACAGTTTGATAACTTTTTGAGCATAGTTCCAAATTGCTCTCCAGAATGGCTGGATCCGTTCACAGTTCCACCAACAATGTATCAGTGTCCCAGTTTTCCCACATCCTCTCCAACATTATCTTTTCCTGTCATCTTAGCCAATCTGACAGGTGTGTAGTGGTACCTCAGAGTTGTCTTAATTTACATTTCTCTGATCAATAGTGATTTGGAGCATCTTTTCATATGACTAGAAATACTTTTAATTTCATCATCTGAAAATTTTCTGTTTATATCCTTTAACCATTTATCGATTGGAGAATGGCTTGAATTCTCATAAATATGAGACAATTCTCTAAAATATTGCAAATCTTTAATCAAAATTTTTCTATGTGATTATTATATTATGTAAACATCTTCCAAGATATAATTCTTTCCATTAAAATATTATTTATGTTCAGCAAAATTTGTAAAATAAAGAAATTTACTATGAAGTCATATAAAGAATTGTAAGAATGTTTGATCTTTCTGGATTACTTTTATTTCCTTTATAATGTTCCACATAAAATATATTTTTATTTTATTATTAGCTTTATAATTGTATATTTATAATTTTCATGGATTATAGGTGCATTTTTGTGTTATAATTAGAATAATATGATGTAAATTTTAGTTTGAAGCTTTTGGAGGCAAAAGTCAATACTACAGTTATTGTTAATATTTAACAAAAAATTTAAAAATAATATTATGCATGGTATATTAAATGCCCTAGAGGTCTTTAACATATTTTATGTTGTTGTTATTGAAAACATTCAAGGGAAAAACTTATTAGGAATCACTGCACTAATCCATCCTCTGCAATGATGTCAACATGGTTTTCTTTAAGTACAGATTAGTTTATGTCACCTTACTACTTCATAAACTCCTTATTACCTTTAGGATTTTGATATGAATTACTCCCATAAACCTGAATCCACAATAACTTTCTTATCATAACCTCCTCTCATTTACTCTATTCCATCCATGCAGACTGTCTTGCCATTTCTTAATACATGATAATCCATCTGTGTCTGGATTCATATGTCTGAAGATATGAGTCCTGCTCTATATCTCTGAAGTGAGTTAGGAATGAAGAGACCCCAACTCATGAAAACAAAGGCCACTTTATAGTTCAATCTTATAAACTTATATACCATATTCTTAGATAAAAAAATATGCACAGTGCCTATTATATGGTGATCCCTGCCTTATGTCTCTGGTTTATGTCAGGTAGTCCTTGACAGGATCTTATCAGTTTTATGGTTCCAAGAACATCCTGTTACTACAGATGTATATACATACTGGTGCCAGCCCCCAGGCACACAGCATATGTACATACTTGTGCTGACCTCTGGGAGTAAACAGGGGTCATGGAGAACAGATCCAAGTACATCAGCAATTCTAGTAGAGGTAAGAGGGCAATGCTATGACCTTCCTGCAATTACAACTTGTGATCCTCAACACATCTGCACCTCTGTGCCTTTGTACTGGATGCCCCCATGCCTGAAATATACTTCCTTCTTACTTCCACTTCTTGCAATTCTTTATTTCTTTCAGCACTCAGTTCAAGTGCTACATGACATTTTTCCAATCACACAATACTCAATGCTTCCTTTTGCTCACCACTCAAATTCATTGCATCTACTTCATTTGTATTTTTGTATACTGTAAATGTATAATTTGTTTTTCCCATTAAAATATAAAGTTATTGATGTAAGAGTGATACTTCATTTCTGTTTTTTGCATCACCATTGCTTTGCACACTACTTGGTACAAAATAGGTGTTTAATGCACTCTACTTGATAGATTAATACCCCAGGTCAAAACCAGTATGGAAAGAGAGTGCAGATGTTATGATTGGCAAGACCATAATTATTCATTTCTGAGTTAAAAAGGCAGTCATTATGTAATGCCATTTCAACCCTGAAAGTATATTTCCCTGATAGAGAGGAGAGAAAAGTCAGGTGGTAGATAGTATAAATAAATTCCCACTACCAATGATGAAGATGAAATTGCACTAGACTGAGAGGTAGTGTACATTTGGGGTTCTGTTTTATTTTTTTCTATGAGGTCCCTTTAATCTTTAACTCCCATGAGTTTGAACCTTGGAGTTCCATTTGGCTTCACATTATATGAGCCTCAGTTTCAATAGCTTTTGAATAACCTGTTCTCTATAATATAACCTTGGATAAGTAATTTCTGTTTCCTGCAGTCTTAGTTCTTAATTATTATAAGGTTAAGCATTTGGATGACCTTATCCATAAAATAACTTTTAGAACTAATATCCTTTCACAATACTTTTAAAGCTTTCATTGGCTTGAAGCTAACGGTCAACTTCTAGGTCTGATCCTAAAAGATTCTACCTATTATTAAGTATAGGATTTGCCACTCTACCCATTCTCTTTTTCTCATGGATTTCAAACTGAAGTGTCTAGAAATTTTAGCTAAAGCAAAAATCTTTTGCATTTTTATCTCTTTCTCCCCATTAATAGTCTCCTCATAAATGGTCTCATGGAGTAGCAACATCACATGAGGATGGAGATATATGTTTGCCTTTTCCAAATAGATAGTACCATTTTTCATCCTTAACTGAGGATTGTCATCATATTCCTTCCTTTAGGAGGGGTTTGTGGTATTTTTACTAAGCACATAAATCCCTACATGCAGCTCTTCAGAGAGACTATTAAATAATTATGATACATTTAGTTGATTTAGAGGCTTAGGTTCTATGGTGTCTCTTATCAGTCTCTCCATGTTTTTGACTCCTATGTTGCTGTGGGACCCAAAATACCTTCAACTGGGATTCTTGAGTCAGACTCCAATTTTGAAGTAACTGGTCCCTTTTTGTAGAATTTGATGTGGTCATGTTTTTCTACTCTGAATTTTTATGATATCCACAATGTGAGACATTTAAGCCCATCCTAGCATCTTGTCTGTAGAGACCAATTTGAGAAGTTTATATGCTGCGTTATTGATGGGATTTCACTGTTAACACTTTATACTTAGCCATTTAAAGGAACCTGTTCATTTAAAAAATATATTGTAAAGTTCATTCATTTTAACTTTAAGTTTCATGGTGATGAGAACATTTCTTCTCAAATGCTGTCAGTATTTGAATATGCTGAGCTAATTATCCTATTCAGTGGCATAATTTATGTAAGACATACCACCACTGATGCTCTGATCCCTTCCTTGAGAAAAGAACAAAAAGTGTCATGGGTCACTTAGGAGGTGCCTGATTGCTCTCGGGAATAGTGTGACCTATGTAATTAGTACCCAAAGCACATCAAACTAAGTTAAAAACAACACCTTCAATTAAATTAAGAGGAAAACCACTGAAGCAAAGGTATGCCCTATTCTTTACCTCACACCCTGAAACAGATAAATTGCTTAATTCTGGTATTGTGATGTAAGAATTATTGCATTATATATATGTGTGTGTGTGTGTGTGTGTGTCTGTATACTTATACACATACATATATATACATACATATATGTACAGTATACAATACTATATTAAGGGACATTAGCCAGCAGCTAGTCCAAGAATTTACTAAAAAGAAAAGAAAAATCCTACTAAAACATAGCTAACTAGTAATCATCAATTCTTTGCTTGAATATCTCCATTGAAGAGGAAGTCATACTTCTCAAATCAGCACATTTAACTTTTGAAATAGGTCTCATGATCAACAAATTTATCAATCATAAATTTATATCTTTCCATGTGATTTCTCAGATTTCTACTGTATTTAATTCAATTCATTAATCCTACATTTGGCATCTAATTATGTGCCAAAAATTCTTCAATCTACTTTAAAATTATTTTTTTCAGACATGATTTCATTATTGTGGGGAATTCTAGATGTGGAAATTCTTTTCACTGATTCCAAATGAAAGTTGCTGATTCATCCACAACTTATAATCTTACTGATTTGTCTGGGCATCTGAAATGTCATGTACTTATCCTTGGTCATTCAGTTAATATATCAAAATTAAGACTGTAACCATGTTTTTGTTTTTTTTTTCTAGCCCACTTTTTATAACATTAAAGTTTCTATCATAGAATTTTTCAAGCATTAGAGATATAAAGATGAAAATGAAACAGATCTATTTTTTAAAAAAAAATTTTAATTAAAGCCTTTTATTTTTCTTTTTTTTAATTTTATTTTATTTGCATAACATATGTGTGGGTAATTCTTCAACAATAACCCTTACATAGCTTTCCGTTACAAATTTTCCCCCCAACTCCCCACCCCTCCCCTAGATGGCAGGATATCCACTACAGGTTAATTATGTTAAAATATTGGCAAATCGAACATATGTATACATATTTCCAAACTTATCATTGTTGTGCAAGAAAAATCTTATCTACACAAACGATATATCATATAAAGGAAACACAATGTAAGCAAACATCAATCAAGGAGTATGAGAATGTTATGTTGTGGTCCACATTTCACATCCCTCTCTCTGGATGTATATGGCTTTCTTCAGTGAACAATTGGAGGTGGTTTGAAACATTTCATTGTTGAAGAGAGCCATGTCCATCAGAACTGATTGTCATATAGTACTGTGGTTGCCGTGTATAATGATCTCCTGGTTCTGCTCATTTCACTCAGCATCAGTTCATGTAAGTCTCTCCAAGCCTCTCTGAAATCATCTTGCTTGTCATTTCTTACAGAACAATAATATTCCATAATATTCATATACCATAATTTATTCAGCCATTTTCCAATTGAAGGGCATCTATTCAATTTCCAGTTTCTAGCCACTACAAAAAGGGCTGCCACAAACATTCTTGCACATGTGGGGCCTTTTCCTTCCTTTATGATTTCTTTGGGATATAAGCCCAATAGAAATGCTGCTGGGTCAAAGGGTATGCACAGTTTGATAACTTTTTGAGCATAGCTCCAAATTGTTCTCCAGAATGGCTGTATCCATTCACAGCTCCACCAACAATGCATCAGTGTCCCAGCCCTCCCACATCCCCTCCAACATTCATCATTAACTTTTCCTGTCATTTTAGCCAATCTGACAGGTGTGAAGTGGTACCTCAGGGTTGTCTTGATTTGCATTTCTCTGATCAATAGTGATTTGGAGCACCTTTTCATATGACTATAAATAGTTTTAATTTCATCCTCTGAAAATTGTCTGTTCATATGCTTTGACCATTTATTGATTGGAGAATGGCTTGAATTTTTATAAATATGAGACAATTCTCTCTATATT
>JAJPUD010019316.1:0-26788 GCA_023553655.1 Myrmecobius fasciatus
GGGGAAACATTCTAAGTCCCACTTCTATAGCAAAAAAAAAAAAAAAATTCCCCCATATGGAAACATTTACATCCATACTTTTGTTAAAATGTCATTTGCTCTCTTATGATGTATATACTAATGGCCAACATACATACACTGGGTATATGTGCATAACTCTGCTGAATTTTCTCAACATGTATATTCTTTGTAGTTGTTTTATTTTGTTTTCTGTTCCTATTACATTTAAATCATATCTATACATGTAAATGAATTGTCCTCTGAATCAAAAGCCAAGAGTAAGAGAACTTCCCAGCAATACCAAATAGGAAGAAAAAAAAGAAATTGAAAAAGGAGTAAGCAAGTAAAGCAGGGATCTTAAAATCAGCAAAGAAGAAAGGCTCAAAAAAATCCCTCTGTGGGTGGTGTTTTTTCAAGTGGCAGATGAAACTGCATTCTAAAAGAAGGAAGGAAGGAAGCTTTTAAAAGAAAGATAGATTCTTAGATAAGAGAACAAAGTGACTGTGGATTATGGGACTGACCAGTCAAATATCCTTTGGAAGAATCCAGTGATGACAGTCAAGTCAACAGCATGGAAGGCTGAAGTTCATTTTTCTCACACTGGCTACAACTATATTTGATAGCTTCCTTCTTGCTATTCCTTGCCAGTGTCCCTCAATCATCTCATTGCCTAATGTCAATATAATTTAGACAGAGATAATCAGTACTTCCAGGGACCCAAACATTTAGTAATATAAACCAATATCACATTATAGAGTCTGGTACATAGTAGGCACTTAATAAATATCCATTGCTGATGATTGCTATAGTCTGGTTAAATGTGATGTTTTTTTGTTTGTCGTTCTTCAGCCATGTTCAACTCTTGTAACCCTTCTTAGCAATGATACTGGAGTGGTTTGCCATTTTCTTCTCTACCTCATTTTACAGATGAGGAAATTGAGGTAAACAAGGTTTTAAATGACTTGCACAGTGTCATACAAGTGGTGTGTGTGTCTGAGACTGGATTTGTACTCAGGAAGATGTGTCTTCCTGACTCCAATACCTTCACTGTGCCAATTAGCTGCTTGGATTAAATTAGGTATTTTTCTCCAAAAGGAAAGGAAGTAGACAGAAAGAGTGACTACTGAGTGACACCAAAAGAATTCTATTAACACCTGAATTCTTTATTTAGTCTATTTGTGATTGGGGTACTCAAAAGTGGCTGGGCTTTGCTCAGCCTGGCTTACTCTTTTAGAGAACATAATTGGATTTTGCAAATGTAAGTAGTACATTTGCAAAAGATTTCAGATTCCTTTATTTGTCTCAATATTAAATTTAATGTCACTCCTTCTGTACCTCATTAAGTAGGGCCTGATTACCTGAGACCAAATCCTTTGCTACTGCATCTCTTAGAAGCATAACTTTTTTCTTTTAAAAAAATTAATATTTTTTGCTTGTTATATATTAAAAATGCCTACTTTTAATATTTCTTTTTAAAACCCTAAATTCCAAATTCTCTCTGTTCTCCTGTCTCCACTCCCACCACCCATAGAAAATGCAAGCAATTTCATATAGGTTATAAATGAGTAGTTATCAAAAAATTTCCATAGTAGTCATATTGTAAAAGAAAACAGATACCCCCCTCCAAAAAAAAATAAACCCACAAGAAAAATAAAGTTTAAAAATATGCTTCAATTTGTATTCAGATATCATTTGTTTTTTCTCTGAGGATAGATGGCATTTTTCCTCATGAATCTTTCAGAGTTGTGTTGGATCTTTATATTGCTGAGAATAGTTAAGTCGTTCATAGCTGAACATCTTAAGAGTTACACTGTAAATAGTATATTTCACTTTGTATCAGCTCATTCATATTTTTCTGAGAGCATCCTGCTCATTATTTCTTATAGCACAATAATATTCCATCATAATTATATACCACAATTTGTTCAGCCATTCCCCAACTGATGGGCATGCTCCTGACTTCCAATTCTTTGTCCCCAGAAAAGAACAAGCAGAACTAAGTTCAAGATTCATGGTAGCAAATAAATGCTTGAGACTTGCACCTTCAAAACTTTTTATCTGCTAGAGTTTTGTATACTACTTTTTTTTAAATTTTATTTTATTTGCATAACATATGTGTGGGTAATTCTTCAACAATAACCCTTACATAGCTTTCCGTTACAAAATTTTCCCCCCAACTCCCCACCCCTCCCCTAGATGGCAGGATATCCACTACATGTTAATTATGTTAAAATATTGGCAAATCGAATATATGTATACATATTTCCAAACTTATCATTGGTGTGCAAGAAAAATCTTATCTACACAAACGATATATCAGATAAAGGAAACACAATGTAAGCAAACATCAATCAAGGAGTATGAGAATGTTATGTTGTGGTCCACATTTCGCATCCCTCTCTCTGGGTGTATATGGCTTTCTTCAGTGAACAATTGGAGGTGGTTTGAAACATTTCATTGTTGAAGAGAGCCATTTCCATCAGAATTAATTGTCATATAGTACTGTTGTTGCCGTGTATAATGATCTCCTGGTTCTGCTCATTTCACTCAGCATCAGTTCATGTAAGTCTCTCCAGGCCTCTCTGAAATCATCTTGCTGGTCATTTCTTACAGAACAATAATATTCCATAATATTCATATACCATAATTTATTCAGCCATTCTCCAATTGAAGGGCATCTATTCAATTTCCAGTTTCTAGCCACTACAAAAAGGGCTGCCACAAACATTCTTGCACATGTGGAGCCTTTTCCTTCCTTTATGATTTCTTTGGGATATAAGCCCAATAGAAATGCTGCTGGGTCAAAGGGTATGCACAGTTTGATAACTTTTTGAGCATAGCTCCAAATTGTTCTCCAGAATGGCTGTATCTGTTCACAGCTCCACCAACAATGCATCAGTGTCCCAGCCCTCCCACAACCCCTCCAACATTCATCATTAACTTTTCCTGTCATTTTAGCCAATCTGACAGGTGTGAAGTGGTACCTCAGGGTTGTCTTGATTTGCATTTCTCTGATTAACAGTGATTTGGAGCACCTTTTCATATGACTATAAATAGTTTTAATTTCATCCTCTGAAAATTGACTGTTCATATCCTTTGACCATTTATTGATTGGAGAATGGCTTGAATTTTTATAAATATGAGACAATTCTCTATATATTTTAGAGATGAGACCTTTATCAGAACCCTTGAATGTAAAGATGATTTCCCAATTTATTACTTCCCTCCTAATCTTGTCTGCATTGATTTTGTTTGTACAAAACCTTTTTAACTTAATATAGTCAAAGTTATTTATCTGGTTTTCAATTAAGAGTTCCAGTTCTTCTTTGGACATAAATTTATTCCATCTCCATAGGTCTGAGAGGTAAACTATATTACATTCCTCTAATTTACTTATAGTATCACTCTTTATATCCAGATCATGAACCCATTTAGATCTTATCTTGGTATGTGGTGTTAGATGTGGGTCAATCCCTAATTTCTTCCACACTAGTTTCCAGTTTTCCCAGCAGTTTTTGTCAAATAGTGAATACTTATCCCAAAAGCTGAGGTCTTTGGGTTTATCAAAAACCAAATTGCTATAGTTATTGCCTAGTTTGTCTTGTGATTCTATCCTGTTCCACTGATCGACTACTCTATTTCTTAGCCAGTACCAAATGGTTTTGATGACCGCTGCTTTATAATATAGTTTTAGATCTGGTACAGCAAGTCCACCATCGTCAGCCTTTTTTTTTCATTAATCCCCTTGAAATTCTTGACCTTTTGTTTTTCCAAATGAACTTTGCTACTATTTTTTCTAGATCTGTAAGATAATTTCTTGGGAGTTTGATTGGTATGGCACTAAATAAGTAAATTAGTTTGGGTAGTATTGTCATTTTTGTTATATTCGCTCGTCCTACCCATGAGCATTTTAAGTTTTTCCAATTGACTAGGTCTGATTTGATTTGTGTGGAAAGTGTTTTGTAGTTTAGTTCATATAGTTCCTGACTATCTCTTGGCAGATAAATTCCCAAATATTTTATACTATCAACAGTTATTTTGAATGGAATTTCTTTTTGTATCTCTTGCTGCTGAACTTTATTGGTAATATATAAAAATGCTGATGATTTATGTGGATTTATTTTGTATCCTGCAACTTTACTAAAGTTGTGAATTGTTTCTAGTAGTTTTTTAGTTGAGTCTTTAGGGTTCTCTACGTATATCATCATGTCATCTGCAAAGAGTGATAATTTGGTTTCCTCATTACCTACTCTAATTCCTTTAATCTCTTTTTCTTCTCTTACTGCCAAAGCTAACATTTCTAAGACAATATTAAATAATAATGGTGACAGTGGGCAACCTTGTTTCACTCCTGATCTTATTGGGAATGGTTCTAGTTTGACTCCATTACATATGATACTTGCTGAAGGTTTTAAGTAGATACTACTAATCATTTTAAGGAAAAGCCCATTTATTCCTATACTCTCCAGTGTTTTTAATAGGAATGGGTGTTGGATTTTATCAAAGGCTTTTTCTGCATCTATGGAGATAATCATATGGTTTTTATTAATTTGGTTATTGATATAATTGATTATGCTAATTGTTTTCCTAATATTGAACCAGCCCTGCATTCCTGGTATAAATCCTACTTGGTCATGATGTATTATCCTGGGGATGACTTTCTGTAATCTTGTTGCTAAAATCTTATTTAAAATTTTTGCATCAATATTCATTAGGGAAATGGGTCTATAGTTTTCTTTCTCAGTTTTCTCCCTACCTGGTTTAGCTATCAGCACCATATCTGTGTCATAGAAGGAATTTGGTAGTACACCTTCTTTCCCTATTTTTTCAAATAGTTTATGTAGTATTGGGATTAATTGTTCTTTGAATGTTTGGTAAAATTCACATGTAAATCCATCTGGCCCTGGAGATTTTTTCTTAGGGAGTTAATTTTTCCTCATAAATCTTTCAGAGTTGTGTTGGATCTTTATATTGCTGAGAATAGTTAAGTTGTTCATAGCTGAACATCTTAAGAGTTACATTGTAAATAGTATATTTCACTTTGTATCAGCTCATTCATATTTTTCTGAGAGCATCCTGCTCATTATTTCTTATAGCACAATAATATTCCATCATAATTATATACCACAATTTGTTCAGCCATTCCCCAACTGATGGGCATGCTCCTGACTTCCAATTCTTTGTCCCCAGAAAAGAACAAGCAGAACTAAGTTCAAGATTCATGGTAGCAAATAAATGCTTGAGACTTGCACCTTCAAAACTTTTTATCTGCTAGAGTTTTGTATACTACTTTTAAACTGGAGTTAGCCCAAATGAATAGGGAGGCTATGTCTCAATAACTTAGATCATAGACTGGACTTGATGTAGGCTACAGCTTTAGGAAAAGATGACAGAACTTATTCATTTTGACAGTCATTAAATGGTGGTAAACATTCTTCATAAGTATTCCTATTGGTGAAATTCTCAGGCTGTTCTGTCTTCATTGTACATCCCCCAGGCCATCTGGTTCAGCGTGCTTTTTTTCTCTTTTCTACTTTAGCCCATTGTTGCCAGCATAGCATTTCACAGTTTTCTATTGGAAAGTGTATGGAGAAGGAAAGAGTGGGAAAACAATTCTGTGGGCATATTTGTTCCCTTCCAGAAATCTGCTATATCACGAGTAGCCAAACTTCCTAGCCAGAATCTCTTTTAGCCAAAATTATGAAGTGGGTGAAATATGCCTCCTTCAACCTCGCCTTATGGCATCCTTCCCATCATCATTTCTGTTTCCTTTTTTCAGAAACTCATTCGTTCCTATTAGTGATCTTTCTTCCTTCCCTTTCCCAGACACATCATGCTTTTAGGTTTGTCCTCATAATCTTATGGTTCTTTCCCTCCTTTTGTGATTGTGCCCAGGGCTCTCACCAGAGTCCCTGACCTGGGCCTCCCTTCTTCTGGCATCCCCCCTGAAGACTAAAAAGTTATCACTGCTATCATTCCCCCTTAGCAATGAAACTTCCAACCTGTATATCACTCCCAGAAGGTGAGGCTCTTTGTGCTTTCTAAAGTATAAAGTGGCTGGTCTGAAATCCAATCCCTTATAAAAAGAGAAGACTAAATAACCTCCCTGCCCTGTTAGATAACATAATTGGATTTTAACTGTAGCAGAGATGGAATGGGGCCTTTGGGCCAATTCTCACAAGGAAGGTTTCCTTGCCAGGTACAGCTTGATACTTGCTTTAGATAACTTTTCACTCTTATGCCCTGAAATTCATCTGGAGGATCTCTTCTCCAAAGACCACACATCTCTGTCATGTAGGGCTTTTCTATTCCTTTCTGGGCTTCATACAATTCCCATTATACATCCATGTCCTCTGACAGTACTCCTCATTATCAGTTGTTGCACAGCACATGTAGTCAACCCTCTTAAAATATACCACCAATTATTATTTTTGGCTACACTATGTGGGGGAATCTGGAACAGAGATGGCATATAGTCCCAGCCTACCGGATGGATCCTCTGTGGAAGGTGTTAGAAGATATATGGATAAGAGTTACACAGGATGAGTTTTAAGCTGTCACAATGAAGGAAAATCTGCTCTACCTGAGGAGAGCTGATGTACCAAATTATCGAAGTGAGAGAATCTTCAGCTAAAAATTATATACAGAAGCAGTAAAACAGGTAAATTACAGCTACACATTCTCTTGTCATTCAGTTACTTTGAGCTGGCTTAAAACCTTACACAGACCCCTCCAAACCCTCCCTGTTTCACCTGCCAGGCAATCCTTTGGGTGTCATTCTTTGCTAATCCACAGTTACTTTCCAAGCCAAATCCCAGGCCAAGTTAGTGTTGTCCTTGTTTTTTTCCAGCCCCTTTGTTCACCAGAGGTACAGGGGTTTTCTCTAAACTGGGCTTCTGCTAAATCCTTCAGCTTCACATGGCAACAGCTTTCTTTGCAGATCCAATTTAGCAGCATCCCCTGGACTGTCCCCACATAAACTGCCTCAGTCGGCCTATCATCTGTACTGGGCACAGAGCCTGAGTCCAACCTTCCATGGCTATGTTCCCCCAAACATTCTCATCTGTTCCTGTTTTTAATAACTTTTCTAGAGAGCTAATTATTCAAACCCCTCCAATTTCAATCACCTCATTCTTTGTTTTATATTTTATATTTTCTTCTCTAAAAGGCCTATAATGCCTTTCATACTTTGCCCCACTCCTACTTCTAAGTCATCTTTCTAAAATTACAAAGTTCTCCAAGGTACAATCAAATTGAAAACACATACACACACACACACAAACACACACACACACATCCCCACTCCACATCTATAGTTTTTTTGTTATTGTTGTTGTTTTTTGTTTAGCCATTTGAGTTATGTCTGACTCTTCATGCTCCCATTTTTTTGGCAAAGATATTGGAGTGGTTGCTATTTTATTTACCAGCTTATTTTACAAAGGAGGAAACTGAGGCAAACAAAAGAGGAGAATAACTTGCCCAGAGTCATAAAGCTTCTAAGTATCTGAGGTCATATCTGAACTCAGGAAAATGAGTCTTCCAGACTCCAAACCTAACACTCTTTGTACTAGGCCACCATACTATGAGCATGAGAGAACATGGAATTAGCTGCTATCAACGATACAAAAAACTATAATTAATGTTTTCTGCCCCTAATGAACTTAGGATCAATTGGAAAAACATGATACAAACATGTGTCTTGAACAGTGACTGACAAAAAATTAAGAAGAATTTATTAAGTACCTACTGAGTGTTATTATGTAAACCTCTTGAGAATGTAGGCATCTTACTTTTTGCATTAAATTCTCAGCATATTGGACAATGCCAGGTAGTGCTTGTTGATGGACTAATGTGAAAAGGAAAATATTGAGATGTAAATAAGATTGTAGGATAACAATATTGGTATAGTTGTTAGTTTTTTGTTTGTTTTTGTTTTGGTTTTTTTTTTTGGTGGAAAGTTTCTTGAAAGAAGAGAATGTTCCTTTTTTACCCTCCAAATTCAATATCTTATTCATAAAAATGTGCTTAGAAAACATGTTAAATTGAATTAAGTTGAAATAAAATGATAAAAGAAATGTCACAGAATAATATCTGAGTCATTGTCATGAGAGTTGTTAACAATAAATATTCACAAAGGCCATCTTGCTTATCATCCTCAAACTTAACTCTGAAGTACTTAGTTTATGAGTTACAAAACTCAATTACTTCAAACTTGATTGTAGGTGGGACCAAGAATGATAAGGAAACTGTCTAGCATCTGATGCCAGAAATTAATCAGGGAGTAAGGGTTCAAACTAGTGGTAAAATGTTTAATAATTAGCTGGATAATGTTTAACAATTAGCTCTCTGGAAAAAAAATAATAATGTGCACAGAACACTTTTAATTTAATTTGTATTACTAATATTTTTCTCCATCACTTTTTAAAGTCTAGGCAATTAATAACATTATGAGTTGTGGCAGTTTGCCACTTTTAGCTGCCAAGCCTAAAGTCAGGAATATCTTTCTTCCTGTGTTCTAATCTGACCAGAGACACTTATTTAGCTGTGTGATTCTGGATGACCCTGTTTGCTTTGCCTTGGTTCTTCACCTATAAAATGAACTAGAGAACTGGAGAAGGAAATGGCAAACCACTCTATTACCTTTTCCAAGAAAACCCCAAATGGGGTTACAAAGAGTCAGAAATGACTGAACAACAATAACAACAAAGTCAATTTGCAAGGTATTAATTCTTACACAGAAAATTTAACAACTGGCTCTCAAATAGGCTGTTTGAACTGACTCTAAAATATCATTTGTTCAAACAAAAAAAATTATTTTTTGTAAAATCACATTAATTCCCCTAGTAGAAGTTATTTTCTTAGATGACTAAAAAGCAATCCAAAGAATAAAAACAAATAAAATCCATCATCAAGAAGTTCAAAAAACAGTAATAAAGGAAGTTCCCAAGGGTTTCATGACCCTCTCACCAAAGTCTTAAAAACTATCTCATTCTTCTCTTATCCAAAGAGTCTACAGCTAGGGACAAAGTTAACCTTGCTTGCCCCAGATCTGAATGACAACTTTGTTGCTTGCCACAGTTCCAGCTGATATTGTGCAACTGTGTGGGGTTAGCTCATAACTCTGCAATTCCACTGAAATCCTGGCCCCAAACAGTGATTGAATTGGCACTGTCTGTGTCAGAGCATACAGGCCTGAGGAGAGGGAATGCTGATTAGGGACCATGCTCCAGGCTGGAAGAAAGTCAAAAGGATCCATCATTGACAATCTCTTTGTGTCAGTTCATAGGAGGGGGTAGTAGGCTTGCTTTTGCTTTCAGTAGAGCTCATAGCTGCTATGGCATTGATTCTAAACTCCCTTTCTCCACTTCCTCACCCTCTGGACTGCTGGATGCTTGCCCTATTTTCTCTTCTGAGCACTGGTCCCACATTTCCAAATGCATACTATATATAATATCACTGCTTAGATGTTTAACCAGAACTTCACACTCAATATGTCTAAAAGTAAAATTCTTATCATTATCCCCAAAGTTGTCCTTCCTTCCAGCTTCTTTATTTCTTTTTCTGACATCATCATCTTCTCAATCACAATGGCCTCAAGACTTAAATTCATCTTTTACTAGGCCCTCTCCCCTTAATCCCTAAATTCATCTAGTCCTGGGATTCCACTTTTACAATATTACACTCCTATTTGCTGCTCTTCCACTTACTCTGCTACCACCCAAAATTAAGGTTTCTCATACTCTGTGATGGACTATTATTCTCTTCATCATTACAAATATCATATTTATTTCATAAGGCAGAAATTGGACTTTTAGCTCACTTCTCTCTCCATCTGCAGTTCTTTTTGGTTTTAACTCCATGGAAGTAGATGCCCCTCCCAGGATAAGCTGATCACTTCTAATCTATCACAATACTGTTTATTATTTAGGTTTTTTTTTTTTTTTAACTAGGTGAAAGAGGAGAGTTTTTACCTCAATTGCTATCTAACCTTCATCCTTGAATGGGTGCTGACTCAGTCACACTAACATCTATTGAAGATCTTAGCTTAAAAAGGCCACAGTCTCTCATTGCATACAGGGCCATCTCCAAACATCCTGATCATTATCTGGCCACTGGACTTAGATGGCTCTAGAGGGGAAGGTGAGGCAAACGATCTTGCACAGCCCTTCCTCACCTAAATTCAATTCACTTGCATGTCATGGCATCATTTCCTTGATGTCATGGTCCTCTGAGAATGAAGATCAAACAACTATTTGTTTACCCTTATATACTCCAGATACTTTCCCATCACTTTCAGCCTTCTTTCCTTTATTTTTGGAGAACTGGAGAGCAGAATACTAAACTTCTCTAAAAGCCTACTAGTTTTTTCCCCTCTCTACTAGAAGCTCCGCTTAGTTTTAACCTATTTCCCCATACTTTCCAATTTCCTTTTTATCAAATGTTCTCCCCCAAAAATTGTAGTAAGTTCGAGGAAAGAGAAATGTTTCTTTTTCTTATTTGTTCCTTAAATGCAAAGTATAGCACTCAATAAATGTTTATTGAATTATTGAATTATATCTAAAAAGATTTCACTTGTTGAGAATTTTTCTTAATGAGTTTTGAAGAGAAGAAATTATATAGTTCTATATGAAAAATGTAAACTGGATAGAGAATCTTTTTGAAAAGTTTGGAGAACTTTTGAATTATGTTCAGCAAAAAAATTCATAACATTTTCAAAATAAAATTTTGTACAATACAAAATTTCAAAATTTCTACAACATTAAAGAATTGGGGAAATCTCCTAATTGGCTTCTGTTAAGCCATTCTTCTCACCACTGCCAAAATAATCTTAGGGATACAGAAACATAGGAACTCTGGATCTGAAGTCAGGAAGAATGAGTTTAAATCCAGTCTCAGATATCCTGGGTAAGTCATTTCTCAATTGAAAATAGGGACAACAACAATACCTACCTCAAAGAGTTACTGTAAGAATCAAATAAGATATTTCTAAAATGCTTAGCACATGGCCTGTCACAATAGACATTAAATGATAACAGGGATTTAGAGCTGAATACCAAGGGTCATATAATCTACCTCTCATTTTATAGATCAAGAGGCTCACAAGCAATGACTTGCCCAATATCACATATTCTATGATGATGATTCTCAAGTCTACATATTCCCACTTTCACCTCTCTGCCAACCTCCAATTTCTCATCTCCAAATACCTTTCCAGCATTTCAAATTGCACATCTTAAGCTAAACATATCCAAACAAGAGTTGCTATCTTTCCACCTAAAACCTCTTCACCTCTTGCCTTCCCTATTATTAGAGAGGGTAACACCATCCTTCCCGATCCTCAAGCTTTCATTGTTTGGTTGAAATGGCAGACCCAGGAGAAATTTACTGAATGACTGGTATCTATTTGAGTATTTAGTCACATTTGACATCAGACTATCTATCTACATAAGATAGATAAGAAGACTTTTTTTTTTTTTCCTTTTGAAAGGAAGTTCTTCCAGGAAATGTCTATATAACTTCTAGAAGAAAGAAACTCTTAGAAATAGGATGCTTTTATGTCATTTCCTCCTCCAATATGTGCCAAGTATGTGTGGAAGAAATTTATTTTGTTCTTTTTTTAAATTTAATTTTTAATTTTTCTTCTTTTAATTTTTATTTTAATATCACCCTCATTTCAGAGTAAAGTTTCTGCTCCTTTTCCAGGGATCTATTATAAAGGATTTTTAAAAAGAATTAAAAAACAGAGTTCACCAAACTAGCAAATACAAAAACTGGGTCTGACAGAAGATATAATATTTCACATATGTTGTTACACACTTCTATGAAGAGAGAATATGGCATGCTTTTTCATCTCTTTTGTAATGCAAAATTAATTTATGATAATTATACAGTGATCAATATCTATTTAAAATGTTTTATTGTTATTTGAATTCCAATAACCCCATAACATATTTTCTTGATTTTGTTCACTTTATTCAGTCAGTTCATTTATGTCTTCCCATGTTTTTCTGAATTCTTTGCATGCATTTTTTCTTACAGCACAGTAACATCATATGAAAGAAAAATTTTTAGCCATATGCACCATCTGAACCATGACCCTATAAACTCAAAAATATAGAATTTACAAGACCAAATTAGATCACAAACCTCTCAGATTTGGTCTCCTCATCATACTAAAAGCTTCATATGAAGGTAAGTCATCCTCATCATTGTACAGTTAATTTTTTTATAACAGGGAAGGCACCCTCATTCCTGCGTTTCCTCCTCTCTCACTACAGAGGCAATCAGCTCATGCCCTCATGCTGGAGACAAGATCACCCTTATGTAGCCCCTGTGGCTGCAGATGTTCTTGGTCATAAAATCAACCAGCCCCTTTTAAAATCCTGCCAGAACATTTGACTCGGTGGCCTTCTGCAGCTGTGAATTCAACAGGTTGAAGCTACAGCTCTGTGAAGTGTTTCTTTTTATTTGTTCTAAAATTACCATCCCCGGAGCCTGCCAAGTGACCCTTTGTCCTCCTATTATGAAGCAGAGACAAGGAGAAGAAGGATCAGCAGGATGGCTCAGGTGGTATACGGTGCTATGGAGTTTCTCAGTTTCTTTCCCTTCATCTATTTGTAGGTAAATATGCCTTTAAACTCCTGTTGGCAAATGCAATCCAAGCTACCAGTACCTTGTCAAGCTCTTCAAGGGAAACATCATTGCGTTAATTGCTTAAGTCCCATTTGCATAATATGGAGCTCTGACACAGCCCTACACACTCACAAAAAACAGGGATGCAAAAAGAAGATTAACAAGCGGAGTGTACACTCAGCCAACCCTCTGCAGCTGGGAAACCAAAGCAGGGAAGGGAGCAGTCTTCCGATGGGTAGGTTTGCTGTCTCATTTGCTCCATTTCCCCCCCCTAACCCCTCCTGCTTGCCTCCGCCTCCAGATTTGTTTGCTTCACATTTGCATGGCATTGGCACTGGTACCAAGATAGTGCCCAGACTTTTAATTGCCATTCCTTCCTAAAGACAGAGATTCAGACCCTGAAAAAACTGAGGCTATACCAATTAGTGCAGCTAAGAGGAAATTGTATGCTCTTCACCTCAGACCCCCCTTTAAAGTCCCAAACTGAACTTCTTCTTAACCTTAAATGGGTTTATTGAATCAAATCTCATGTATCTCATTCCTTTTCCCCCACCTCACCTCACCACCATCCCCCCCCAAAAAAAAAAGATGTAGCTATGGATAAGCACTTGAGCAGAATGGGCAATCAATCAGTCCATCAGTCTGACAACATTTAAATGCCAGCTACATAAAGACTCACCCATTTGTGCATGTGAGAAATTATAAGGGACACAAAGGATGATGTGTGTAGTAGGAAATGCATTAGACTCAGGGTCAGAAAGCACAGGTATGACTTTAAACTTTGCCACTCACTAGCTCTCTACAATCCTGGACAACTCTATAAATAATTTTGGATCTCAGGTTTTTTTTTTCCATTTTTAAAATGCCATTTGTGCCAGTTACCTCTTAGGGCAGGAGGAGTGCCCTCCAGAATTTGAATCACTAGTGAAATGTCTTATTAGTCTGTTTCCTAATTGTCCCAAAAATAATCATAAACCTGAGAAGCAGAGACACAAACTACTATACCAAAGCTTAAGGTCTTGCTCTTCCTTGGTTCAATTCATAGAGATTAAATTCTGGAAGATCCTATAGCCACCAGAGTAGAGGATCTATCTAGTATCTATCTATCTATCTGGCAAGGCAATTGGCATTAAGTGACTTGCCTAGGGTCAAACAACTAGTAAGTGTTAAGTGTCTGAGGCCATATTTGAACTCAGGTTCTCCTGACTCTAGGGCTGGTGCTCTATCTGCTCCACCATGTAGATGCCCCTGAGCAGAACGTTTTTTGACTCCTTCCAGGGAAGGGAGAGAATTCTCTTGCTTGCCTGCAGGCTCATAAAAAAGGTCTTTCTACCTTTTTGCTGTGTAAATAAAACCTTTTCTATGTTTAATGTCTTTTCAATCAGAGTACTTGCAAGAGAATAAAGCTCTTCTTTTGGGAGAGCAAAAGAAGCCAGCTACTGACATTACCAGGATTCCTCTTTGGTGGGGTCATGAGCCACATTAAATTATAACAAGGAATCCTCAGAAAGATAAAGGATCATGTATTCCAATGCCAGAGTTACATATGCATATCAGCATGCACCTATAGCAGCACTTCACATATTGAAATCATGTGAGTGACAGAACACTCTTTCAAGTTTTCCTGATTGGTAATTCAAAGGGGATGCTATATTTGAAATTATATCATTTGACTCCTGGTGATAAATTCAAAAGGAGCTTGGTTCAGCATCTACCCTTTCAGAAGAAGCTCAAGTCAGTTCTCGTTTAATCTGCTCTAGAGTTTCCATATCTGTTTTCTGATAGCGAAAATGTGAGACAGGATTAGACAGTGAAGAAAATCTCTTATGTCCTGGAAGTACTGGTTTCACAGGTTAAGACCTGTGTCAAGCTCCTGATTTGGAATTCCTTTCGAGTATTCCAGAAGGAACTCTGAGGATGCAATTGAAAGCCTGAAATGCTGACTGAGATAATAACTTAGTGCTGTCAAAAGAAGCCAGCAATACTGGGCTCAAACAGAAGTACAATTAGAAGTACAGCAATATAAACCAGTGAGGAATTAAGGAAGATGGAGTTGGAGGGCACTAAAATATGTCCACATCTGTCCAGAGAAGAAGGCTAGATCTCAGTGAAAAGTTATAATCATTGGGTCATAGAGTTAGAGCTAGAATGAACCTAAGAGGTATGACCTCTTTATTTTACAGAAGAGTAAAGTAAATCGCTATAAATGGTAGAGGCAATATTAGAACTCAGGTTTTCTGACATTAGAACCAGTGATCTTTTCAATCTTCCACAAGAAAAATCCAGAAGGTATAGTGGAAACATATAAAGACTGAGAAAGAATAGTGATGAGTTCATTATGATTCCTATAGCAAACTGTGTGAATCGGAGATATGGTCAGTAAGTGTCCCTCTGGGAGGCTGCTTTTATCCACCACCACCACCACCACCACTATCAAAAAAAAAAAAAAAAGAAAGAAAGAAAGAAAGAAAGCCAATTTGACAGGATAATAAAGAGGAAGGTGAAAAAAAAAAAAAAGGAAAAAAAAGCCAACCAAAATTGATCAACAAACCAATGCAGGTTAACCTTGCCTTGAGCACAACTATTTCTCCTATTAGCCAATGACCAGAAAATTTCAATTAAAATTATTTCATTCTAATGTCTTCTGTATCTATGTCTAAAAAGAAGAGAAACAATATGCTTTTATCTTTCTTGCTGTATCATTTTTACCACTCCCTAATTATTCATACAATCATTACCTTTAACTTAGATTAATACAATAGTTTTTCACCTATCTCTATCTTTTTTTTTTTTTTTGCTGAGGCAATTGAGGTTAAGTGACTTGCCCAGGGTCATAAAGCTAGGGAATGTTAAGTGTCTGAGACCAAATTTGAACTCAGGTCCTCCTGACTTCAGGGCTGGTGCTCTTTCCATTGTGCCACCTTGCTGCCCCCTATCTCTATCTTAAACTAATGCAATAGCTTTTTAAATAGTCTTCCCCTACAGCACAGAACCATCTGTCCTAGGTTGTTGCTCAGTCATTTCAATTGGATCTTACTCTTCATGACCCCATTTGGGGTTTTCTTGGCAATGATATTGGAGTGGTTTGACATTCCCTTCTTCAGCTGATTTACAGATGAGGAAACTGAGGCAAACAGGATGAATTTGCCCAGGTTCATACAGCTAGTAAGTATCTGAGGTCAAATTTGAGCTGGGGT
Source organism: Myrmecobius fasciatus (assembly GCA_023553655.1). Classification (NCBI taxonomy): domain Eukaryota; kingdom Metazoa; phylum Chordata; class Mammalia; order Dasyuromorphia; family Myrmecobiidae; genus Myrmecobius; species Myrmecobius fasciatus. The sequence goes on from JAJPUD010019316.1 coordinate 15,831, forward strand.
CTCCCTGACTCCAGCCAAGCTCTCTATCCACTGTAGCATCAAATTCATCTTCCTAAGTAATACCTATGAGCCTGCTCAAACTCTAAACAGGGCTTCTTTCCTATTGCCTACAAAAATTTTTACTCCTTACCTTGACATTTAAGATCTTCCACGCTCTAGTGTGAACATACCATTATGCTTTGTGGTATAGCAAAATTGTCCTGGTACTTGAAATAGTGTATGTTTTTGCCTCTGCTTGGAATGTTTTTCTCCCCTTCCATTTTAGTCACAATTCTGCCCTTTTTTAGCCTCAAGACATACTTCCTCCACCTAGATACAAGGTTTTATTCCTTTGAATCCCCAAACCACTTTGCATTTCCTTCCCAATACACTTAATTATTCTTCCTTGAATAATAGATTTTGTTCTTATCACTCCTAGTATGTTTTTCACCTTTATATCTTCCCTCCCAACCCCCAGTGCAGCATCTAACATTTAGCAACTTGTCAGTAAATAAATTACTGCACTGAATTCCTTTAGCAATGTTGCTATTTACATTTAAACAAATGGTTTTAAACCACTTAAACCATTGATTTCAAGATTTAAACATAAACTAACTAAAACAGTGTTCACATTTACATATTATATGTGCAATATTCTTTACCTGTGTTGTTCTAGAGAAAAATTAAAACTTCCATACCACTATAGAAGCAGACTGGACTCCAAAGCTCCTTCTGGGACAACTTGATAGATAGAACCTATCAATGTTGATCCAAGCACTTAATGACCACTTGAAAAATTTTTGTTTTAATTCCAAAAAGGAATAATGTATTAAGAATGCTCAGAGAGATTCCATTACTTGGCTTAAAACCTAAGGAAGCCATCGATAAGAAGAAAGTCCCCAAACACACAAAAGTATTTATACTAGCATTTTCTCATGACAGCTAAGAATTAGAAACAAAGTAGATGCCCATTGATTGGGGAATGGCTAAACAAAATATGGCAAAAAGAATTTAATGGAATTTTACTGTGCTATAAGTAATGATGTATGTGATAAATGTAGAGAAGCATGGAAATATCTATATGAACTGATGCAGAGTGAAATAAGCCAAGCCAAGAAAACAGCATACCCAGGACTATATAAATGGAAAGAACAACTTCAAATTAAAAAAAAAAAAAAAGAAAGAAAGAAAAAAAAAAGTAAATTTAACAAGTTATAATGATCAATCCAATACATTTAAAACACCCCTCCATGGAAGTGAGAGGTTCACATACACATTCAAGATATTTTTAGACTTGTTTAATTCATTTTTTTCCTCTCAAAAATACTATTTGTCACAAGGGGGGATATTCTGGCAGGAAGAATACTTTGGATAAATATGCTAAAAGAAACAGAAAGTATTGATAGGGTTTTGAATGGAAAACCAACAATATTTTATTTGCCTTGGAGGTTATAAGGAGTCAGTGGAATTTACTGAGTAGAGGGATAATAAATCTGACTTTAGGAAAAACCATTTTGGAGGCAAAATAGAGGATAGATTGGAATGGAGAGAGACTTGAGGAAAGGAGACCCAATGACAAGAAAACACCAAATAGAGTTATGAAAAGTTGAACATGATTGAAATTATTTAGCAACAAGACAAGTATAGAACAATTTCCTAGTGGTAGTAAGGGCATAGTTGAGGTTGTGTAACATAAATTTGTGTTGAATCCAGTGAGAGTTAGTGATGTTTTTTCCACCTTTATTCAGTAGCACACATATGGGGTAAATTCTGAGGCTTGGCAGGGCAGAATTAGCAACATAAAAAGGGGGCCAAGGACTCAAGAAGAGGACAGTTGGGAGTTGAACATCAAGTGGTCAAAATGGAAAAAAAGAAGAAAGTGGAGAGTATAGGAATGATGGTTTGGAAGATAACAGAGGGGTTGAGGAATTGGAGATTTCAGTGTTTCATGGTGAAGAGTAGAATTTGATAATGGAAGGCAGAGGAAGAGGTGGAAATTCAATTCAAACATGAGAAAACTTTTTAAAAAATTGTATTTATACTTTAAAATTTTTTTCTTGCTAATTTTACAACATAGCTAATGTGGAAATATGTTTTGCATGGCATTGCATGTATAATTAATATCATATCCTCTTCAATGGGTGAGGGAGAAGTAGAAGGGAGATAATTTGGAACATAAAACTTTAAAAATAATATTAAAAATTTTATATGTAATTGGGAAATATTTAATTAAATAAAAATATATTTAAAAGTGAAAAAAATATTTTTATTTAGTAAATTCCCATTGGAACAGAGTTAATTTTTTGTAGATTTCTTTGTGACAATATTTGAGCAGTATTTTCAAAATAGGCATGTTGCACTGAAACAGTTTCTACTCCAGGGCTTTATTTATTTATTTATTTTGCTTATCTATTTTTTAGTCTTTCTAAGTCTTTCTGCTTCTAGTGGTACAGGGCCAGTCTCCAACTTACTGAGAAGTTGATTCAAAGGATAAGAGGATAAATAGGTAACTTTTAAAAATATCTATGAAAGACCCAGCAGGGCAGAAACCTAACAGAGCTATCTATCCACATGAGCAGAAGCACAGTGGTTAAAATATCGAAAAAGGGAGAAATACTAAATCTTACCACATGAGAACCAAATGTTTTTAGCAGCATCTCAGAAGGAAATATCCTTAACTGTGTCCTATAAGGACAACTATCTTCATCTACTATTTATTCTTTGTCATTAATTCAAGGACACTTATTAAGAACCTAGTATATATTGAACGTATATTTACAACCTCTTTTGGCAGATCTTTTGTTGTGGTTCAGTCATTTTCAGTCATGTCTGGGTCTTTGTGACCCCATCTGGGGTTTTCTTGGCAAAGATAATAGAGTGGTTTACCATTTCTTTCTCCAACTCATCTTATAGATGGAGAAACTGAGACAAATAGGGTTAAGTGACTTGCTCAGGGTCACATCTATCCAGTGAGCTGCCTTGCTACCCAATTTTAATAGACCAATTGTTGAGCTTAGAGTCATTAAGGCCTACATTTGAAAGTCTTCTCTAACACCCACTAGAGCCGTGGATCTATGGAAGATAAGGTAAGTTAAATCAAAGAGCATTAATAAATTAATAAAACACTTACTATGTGTTAGACATCATATTAAATCCAAAAGGCAATTCCTGTCCTTAACTAATAGTATAAGGAAAAAGACAATGTACAAAAAATTACACACAGACATATAGGATGTCGCCATCAAGCTTTCAAAGACTTTTGATCTGCTTCAGTGATTGGAATTCCCATATTGGAAATTTGTCACATGAAATCTCTGATCATTTATTTGCATGTATATAGATGAGCCAGATCATTAGATATGTCAGATATTTAAAAGAAGTAGCTAGAGTACAAAACAATGATAGGATTGGGCTTGAAAGGAGTTTATAGAAAGGCAGACTCTTGAGATGGGAAGGATACATTTCACATGCTCAGAACGATATATGCAAAGACAAAGAGACTGAGGATGTACAAGCTGTATTAAGAAAGAAACTCTGTGAGTTTCTGTGAGTCAACATCAGCTTGACTAAAGCACTGCAATTGCATTGCCATTGTTGTTGTTTAGAGGGGGACTGGAGGAGTAGGAAGAGGCCAGATACTGAAATGTCTTGAATATTTGGCTGAGGCCTTTAGCTTTAACATAATGCACAAGTGGGAGCCATTGTAAGTTCTTGTACATAGGAGTCATGAGATAAAAATAGTGTTTAAGGGAGATTATTCTAACAGCTGTGTGTAGGATAGATTGAATCAGAGATGAGCCAGAAGTGCATGACAGTAATCTGAGGAAGGAGGTGACGAGGAAGAAGGGGTAAATCAAAAAGATACTCAGTATGAAGAATTGGCAGGATTTGGTGACTGATTAGATATGAAAGGCATAGTAAAACTGAAATGAGAAATCAGAAAGAAATGCTTCTATTGGAGGACTTCAAAAGGTGCCTTCATCAGTATGGGTACTCCCCCGACTAATGGAGAACAAACATTCCAGGGCTTATGAATTGCTATTGCCAAAAAAAAAAAAAAAAAAAAAAAAAAACAACACACAAATCAACAACTACACTGTTCATCACTTAGTGTCCAATGTCTTTATGATGATCCTGGCTACATTTGGTTAGGATTATCCTTGAACCACAGATAAACAATCCATTGCTAGACCCATATTCAAAGACTATGTAGCTTTATAGGATTTGCCAGAAAATCATTCATCAGTCCATCTATCTCTCCATCCATTTATCCAATAATATGTATAGTAGTTAGTCAACATTTTTAAGTAAGTGCTCACTGTGTACTAGCCACTGTGCTTAAAAAAAACTAGAATAATCTTTATATTCAAGAAATTCACAATCTTATGGGGGAAGACAACATTAAAAAAAAAAAAAGACTTTTTAGGTACCAAGTTAGGGGCATGTTGAAGTCAGAGGAGTGCAGCCAGATGGTAAATGATGTGATGGCTGCCCTGGGTACCCTCAATAAATGGAAGATTTAGGAAAAGCTTTTCACTCACTGTCTACCTTTGACCCTCTTCAGTAATATGGAAGGAGTGACCTTGGGGGCAGTGTGCTAGTTACTAGGAAAGTAAATAGTTTAAAGTATAGAACAGTCCTTACTCTACTAGAGCTTGCAATTTAGCAGCACTAATAATGAAAAAATATATAACTATAATACACAATATTACATGATATGTGCATTAAAGGATATAGCAATGCTTTTACCAAAGTAAGCAAGATTAGGAGTCTTTTCAACAAAGTAAATAAAAACAAAACAAAACAAAATAAACCATAAAACACTGAATGAAAGCTGAACAGTACCCTATTATAGTCACCAATCTTGGTCAATGAACAGAGAAGAAAACATACTTCCTTCTTTAGCATTTTGAGAGGTGATATATTAGAGGTATATAACCTTTTAGACTATTGATGTGTCAATTGGATTTGATTAACTGTATTTTTTCTTTGTTATATGTGAAGTTTATGTAGAGAAAGGATGGGGGTATATCTAGAAATTACTCTTATTTAAAAAAGAAAAGGTTCCAATAAAATTTAATTTTGTTTTAAACATTAATATACAATATATCAAAAAATTGTAGCCACTCATAGCTTTTCTGTCCTTGAGTAAGACACAATTTCAAATTAGGGAGTTGGGCTAGGTAATCCCCAAGATCATCTGCTAACCCCAACCCAAATACTTATGTGGTGTCAGATGAGAGAGGATGTTATGTTCTTGGGTAGCCTTTCAAAATTCAGTTGCCTCCATATCAAAACTGAGTGGGACTCTGTTAGTAGTTCTTTAAGATGAGAGAAAAATGGGGTTGGGTAGCAATAATGAACTTACTTTCTGAAATGTTCCAGTTAGCCTCTTCCTCATCTATTCTTGGGAAGAGCAGTGGAATAAACCACTTGGGACATTAATTTCATTAATATGCAAAGGGGGTTGCAAGGGGAAAAGAAGATTCTTGGCATGGTAGAAGAATACATAGCTTAGGGGTTGAGATAACTACTTATAGTCAGTCTCTTTATCCCCAGTCTATTTCAACAAACCAAACTGTTCTGCAATAAGACACTGGAACAATCAAAAGTTTTCCAAATAGATTTCCAGATCTTCTTGAAGTAGAAGAACTCTCCAATGGTAATTTAAATTATGACTTAAGGGACAGCCAGATGGCACTGGAGTCAGGAGGATTTAAGTTCAAATCTGGAGTCAAGACACTTATCACTTACTAACTGTCTGAACCTGGATAAGTCACTTAAAGCCAATTGCCTTGCCAAAAATAAACAAACAAACAAAAAACCCAACAAAAATAAATTAGGATGTAAGGGATTTCTCTACTCTCATCCCCATTGCAGGTCTCTATTGTGGTACAAATTCACACCTTGACCTATCTACACTATATATGCTGAACTTATAGACATTCATTAGAGTGATTATATCTAAACAATCTGAGACCAGACCTAAAGGATTTCTAAAATCTTGTCTATCTTCAAGTTCAAAGATGAATGAGGGGAGTACAAGAGATAAACTGATAGCATAAAATCACTGAAGTAGGGAAAATAAGACTCACATTCCCCAAACTTTAGAAAGGATTTCTATATTCTTGGATACTTAACTGGGAATGAAAATATGTCATATCTAAATTAGTTCAGGATTGCGATAGACCAGAATTTATTTTCATTTGATAAATATAAAGATATAGAAGATGCCACAATGCTGGAACCATTGTCAGAGATAAAAAATGATGTTATGGGATAATTAAGACAACTCCAGAAGATCTGTAAGCATCTATCTTTGAACTCTGAGGGGCTTAAGATAAGCTAGGTTCTATTAAATGCCCTTCCCATTTAGCTTCATCTTCCTGGAACAATGAGACCTGTTTCTGACCAATTAGGATTCAGCACAGACAGAATTATGGGCCATATTTAGAAGAGAGAAAATATAGGTCAATGATGTCATCAATCCAGAATGGAAAATAAAATAGGGCAAAAGATCAAAATGCTAGTTATGAAGTAAAATTGTTCTCTTAATTGGTCTTATCTAATGAGGAATATGATAGAAGACACAGAAATTGTGGATCAGACTTTAGCATTATCATACTGATGTTTATCATCAGAGTGAGAATATTCTATAGAACTCTGATGAATCCCATTGTAACCTCCCAACTACCATCATGTTAACTATTGAAATAGCATTATAAAGGGCCCCTGTCTCCTAATCTTTCCTTCTAATTCATAGTTCCCTCTGATGCCAGTTTATTCCATTTTATGTTTGTGCCTGTGGAATAATCACTTAACCTGTCAGTATTTTAGGCAACTCTTTAAGATTTTAAGTTACAGAGAAGTTGCTGATTGGCATTGGTGAGAGAAGTTTCTTCATTAGGGAGTCCCCTATATTGAAATCACAAAACAGGTACCCATCTCTATTCCTTTGCAGAGATCTGATCATTCACTCTTTTGTCACAATCATTGAATGACTTCCTATTGACTACCCAATCAATTCTTAGATATTGAATCTGGCAATCAAGGCTTTCCCCCTACCAGCCCAATCTTGCAGCATATAATTTACCTCTACATGTATTATATATGCTTCAGCCAAATTATTTAAGGAATAACTAAATACTTTTTCTATAGGTTTAGCACTTTCATACCTCTGTAACTTTGTTAATACTATTCTCTTCCTAAGTCCATCTGTTAATAGTCTACTATCCTTCAAAGCTGAGTTCAAATGTCATGTGTTTGATAATCAACAAGGATGCCACTTCTAGGTGATACACGGTATAGCAGTGTCAGCTCTTATTTGAAGGCAGGGAGAAAAGAAGTTTGTTTTAGCTATTCTCTCACCTGCATATTCTATTGTAGTTTTCATTTTTTGGTCTAATCTAGGAGGCAGAAGTTTAAAATGTCATTCTGGATACTTTCAATTTGGAAAATAGGGCTATTTGCTATGAGTTTTGGGGGTGACCTATTTGTCCTATTGGAAAATTTTGATGAGGAGTTAAGGAAAGGGCATCTTGAGTTGATAGCAATAGCAAAGGAAAGGGGATGAGTTCAGAAGTTTCAGGTGCAACACATCTCTGAACTAAGAGAAATTTAATGAAGTCTGTAATGTGAAAGATTTCTGATGCAGTGGTACAATTCCTTGGACCAGCTCAGAAGGAAGAAAAAGAAAGAGACAAAGAAAAAAAAGATGGAAGGAAGGGGAGGAAGGAAAGAGAGAAAGATGGAAGGAAGGGAAGGAAAGAAAGAACAAAGAAAGAAAAAGAGAGAGAGAGGGAGAGAGAGAGAGAGGGAAAGAGGGGGGAAGAAAAAGGAAGGAAGGAAAGAAGGAAGAGAGGGAGGGAGGGAAAAAAGAAAGGAGGGAGGCAGAGCAAGAAAGGAAGAAAAGGAAGAAGAGAAGGAAGAAAGGGAGGAAGTAAGGAAAGAGTTTTCCCACTATTGGGCTCTAAGTGAGGAAATTGGTGCTAATTGGCAATCTGTGACATTCTTAGAGAGTTACCTACCTATAGCACTGAGAAATTAAGTGACTTGCTCAGGGTCACATAGCATATATAAGAATTAAACCTTGAGTTCAAATTTTCCTGATTTCAAGGCTGGGACTTTGTCACAAGGCCAAGCTCCTGTCAATAATGCTAAATGCCCTCCTTACCAAGAGCCTTCAAGAACCAGTTCTACTTTCATACTTATTCTCACCCCATTCTCCTTTTATTTTCAGTACCGTATAATCAGTTTTCAGCTCTTTAACCTTATTCAAAGTGCTCTCCTTTCTCAACAATTTCCCATTCTACCCTTAAGCACTAGTAGAGAAAGAAACACATAGATTTTAATTAAATTTCTTTCCATTTGTCCTTGTTATTTGCATATTATTTTCTGAAGACAAGAAGAAAGATGAAGAAAAGAATACAGCTAAAAGCAACAGAGATGCAAATCTAGGACTGTTAAAGAATAAGAAGTGAAAGGGCCAGGCTAAGGGACTAACTCTTGGGCTAGATTGGGTCTGTGGGCAAGTAAAAAGTGTTGTTTTAGTTCTGAAGAAGCTGTGGTTGAATCTGAAAATATAAGTGGGAAAATTCACAATATAAGCTAATGAATCAGAGCCTGGAAAAGAGAGAACTGGGATTTGGGGACTGCATCCATTGTCAAGCAGGAAAAAGTGGGAACATTTTTGTGAGACTGATCTCTTATTCAGATTAGGCATGTGAACTGGTTAGGATGACGAAGCACCATTGTGAATTCTTGCCCATTACACTTTTAGAAGTTTCAGGATGGATATTCACCAAACTGGAACCAAAGAATGAGGTGAGGGATTTAGGGGCACTTATCTAAAGTCTTAATCTCAAACAGGTAAGGAATATTCACTAGATCACTGATTGAAGCAAGAGAGGAAGCTGTCGAATAGTGAGGATTTTTGCCTCAAGAGTCTGAAGATCTGAATTCTAATTTTAACTTTGAGAGCTCCTGGGTCCTTAATCTTCCTAGGCTTTCTGTTTCTTCATCTATAAAAGAAGAATCTTGAACCAGATGATCTCTCAGCCTCTAATCTCTAACATTTGGTTACTTCACATGGTGATGAATTCACAAGCTCTTTCCTGCCTGAATTGCAATTATTGTTAATTATCATTATTTTGGTTCAATATTTTTTATTGAAGAAAGGCTCCCTTTGTCAGATTCTGGATAAGTTCTATATCTTGTCATTTTATTCATGAGGAGAAAGTTGCTTACAACACCAGAAAGGTTAATTAGTTTCCCAGGGTCACAAAACCAGTATATGTCAGAAATAGGACTTGAGAAAATCAATCAATCAACAAGGATGTATTGCTTCTAATAAGAACTAGGCATCTTCTTAGATGTTAGAAGCACAAAGACAGAAAGGAAACAGTCCCTGCCCTCAAGAAGTTTAGATTCCATCTGAGAAGAAAACACAAACATAAATAATATATTCAAAATGAACACAAGTAAAATTTTGGGGTATGACCACTAGCAATTGGGGATATCAGGAAAGATAATGTTAAACTTGTCACTGGATCAAATTTTTTATGTGTAATTCTTTTAAACAAATTTCCATATTTGTCATGTTATATAAGAAAAAGCAGATCAAAAGGGAATTAAACCATGAGAAAGAAAACAGATAAAAAACAAAAGGTGAAAATACTATGTTTTGATTCATATTCAGTTTCCATAATTCTCTTTCTGGATACAGATAGCATTTTTCATCCCAAGTCTATTGGAATTGTCTTGACTTATCACATTGTTGAAAACAGGTTAGTCCATCACAGTTATTGATCAAAATTTTTAAGGACATGGAGATTCTAAGAATCAAATTTAAGATGAGAGTACATTTAAAGCAAGTGGGACAAAATACAGGGAATGGAAAGAGGGGAGATTGAATGTCATCTATAAGAAACCAAAAGAAGTCATTGTGGCTCAACTACAGAATATGTTGACATGTTGATTCATTACCATACTATGGTGGCCAGCAAGATTTCCACACCTTTAGTCCCATCAGTTTAGAATACTCAACCCAAGACTTGCCTCTTCAACTGAAATACTGAGAAGCTACAGGTGAACTCTTGAGGGATTCTCTAGCCCTTTCCCACCGTGACCGCACCTGCTGGTTAGATTGTCCTGTGTTCTTCTGTCTTTATGATCCGCCTGTGCCCCATCCCCAATTGATTTTGTACCAAACACAATTATTTCTATTTCAGTTTCTGCTGATATTTATACAGCATTTTAAAGTTAAGCTAGGGGCTTTGCATACATTATCCATTTGATCCTGATAACAACCCTGTGAGGTAGGTATGTGAAACCACATAACAGACAGCATAATAATTTTTAAAATAAGGAAAGAGGTTTCATTGATAGAGTAAGAATCTATATCTATCTATATACATATAGTAATTTTAGAGTAAGATTTGATTCACAGGAGAAGAAGGTGCTGAATCCTGAACTCATAGAGGATTGTCATTTTATAGCTGAGGAAACCAAGGCTCTGTGATATTAACACCTACACAAAATCACCAAGAGTGCATTATTATGAGTTCAGAAATCCCTTTTGTTTCTTTAATTGAGCCAAGTTAACTTTTTGTCTTCATAGTAGGTAAGGATAAGAGCCAGAAAGTTGGGAATGAGTTCAGTTAAGTAGTCAAGAACTTGAATGCTTCTCTAAATGTCTTTTAAACACAAAGTTGGTATAAGAATCTCCCAAGAAAATAGTTCCAGGGTTTCCTGTTTTAAGAGTGATTTATGAAAGATAAGCAGAATTAATAAAGTTTATATAAAGAAAAAGTGTGCCTTCATTTCAACCTTTAATGAAGTTTGAATTTTGAATAGATTTGAATGGATTTTCACAAAGCATATGGAGCCAGGATCCTTGAAGGAAGCAATCAAATTTAACAGGCAAAGAAAGGAAAGAAGAAGAAGAAGAAGAAGAAGAAGAAGAAGAAGAAGAAGAAGAA
>JAJPUD010019317.1:909-26786 GCA_023553655.1 Myrmecobius fasciatus
CTTGTAGATAGGATTTTTCTTGCATAACTTCTCAAGCATTTCAACATTATTAACATGTAGTGGACTTCCTGCCATCTAGGGGAGGGGAGGGGACTGGGGGTAAAATTTGTAATGGGAAGCTTTGTAAAGATCAATTTTGGGGAACTACCCATACATATGTTATACAAATAAAAAGCTCTAATTAAAAAAAGATATATAATTTGGGGCAGCTAGGTGGTGCAGGGGATAGAGCACCAGCCCTGAAGTCAGGAGGACCTGAATTCAAATGTGGTCTCAGACAGTTAACATTCCCTAGCTAGTTGACCCTGCGCAAGTCACTTAACCTCAACTGCCTCAGCAAAAATTAAATATATATATATATATATGTTATATATATATATATATATATATATATAATTCCACTTTGTCCTTCCATCCTATTCCTATTTCATATATTTCCACAGAGAAATATATGAATTTCATGTAAAATATTCCATTAAATACCTTCATACTTATGTAGTACATTTATACCTCCATTTTCCTTTTTTTTTGTAAATAGAAAGGAGAAAGTATAAGTAAGTTGCTATGGATTTATAAAGAATTACACAGGAAAATTGATATTAATGATACTATCAGATTGCTGTGTGACTGCAAAAAGAAATAGATTGGTCATGCTGGGAGAGATCCTGGACTCAAGTACCCTTATAATGTTAAGTGATCTGGGAAATAGGCAACAGACTATAACAGACTATAAAGGTTTTATAATAGTCTAAGCACCAAAGTAGTATAAGATTAGAAGGCATGTAGCATTATCCCAAACACTGGAAAAAACTCACGCAACCTAGATATGTCAAGATAAGGAGATATCAACAAGGATGAATTTCTTGATGTTACAAAGTCATCATTATCAGAATTACACTTAAAATATAATAAGAAGTTATTTTTAATTAATTACCAACTAACCTTTTTTTTTTCTTCCCACTACCTTATACCCTGTGGTCTGCACTCTACCATGTCCTCAGGATATCTAGTCATCAGGAAACTCATCATCTTTTATGACTGTATCAGTTTGGAACTTTCACTACCCTCTGTTCCTCTGATTGAAAGACTAGAGGTTGGCCAAAGAACTTCCCCACAAATTTTCATTTAGAGAGGGCTTTTAGTCTATCTTTCTCTTCATTTTCCACCAGCATCCTCTCCTTGGATTGGATTCTACCTTGCCCTTGCTGAATAATTTCTCCCCATACTCCTTTTCTGATTTCTTTAGTCTCTTTTCCCAATAGATTGTAAATTCTTCAAGGGCAGCAACTATCCTTTTTCAAATTTGCATCCTTTGAGATTAGTACAGTGTCTAGAACATATTAGTGCTTAATAGCACATAATAAGTGATTAATAAAAGTTTCTTGACTATTGACTACCTTAAAGATGAAACCAGATCTCAAATGTAGGAGGCTTTCTGGTAGCAGTTCACCTAAGGCATTTCAGTGAAATTCAAAACCTTACTAGACAGGAGGGATGATTAGAACCATCTTTTTTGGGCTTGGTTTGAAAAGGAAAAAGGAAAAGGAAAAGGAATATTATTGATATTTAGGGAACTTACCTATCTACAATTTATTGGTTGACACACAAATGGCATATTAAAAAGATAGATATAGATATCATATTGCATGCATATGTATGAATATATGTGCATATCAGTAGATATAGGCTATATGTGTATATCAGTAAATGTGGTTATCAATGAGATTTGTTTTGTTATTAGGTTGAGGTATATTGATATATGTATACAATAAGGAATGGGTCAGTACTCTTCAAGACTAAGACTTTCAGACTGGGGAAGGGAGGGAGCATTTACCCCACACCAGACTATTCTCTTTCCATGTCTGTCTGTATATCTATCTATCTATCTATCTATCTATCTATCTATCTATCTATCTATCTATCTATCTATTTATCTATCTGTCTGTCTGTCTGTCTATCTATCTATCTATCTACCTACCTACCTATCTAACTAGCTATTTAACTAACTATCTAACCTTCTATCTATATTGTTGAATAAATAAATGCCCTGGCAACTTTACAAATGTACCTATCTAAGGTAAGAAAATTTCACTCACTTAATACATATGCCAATAATAAGCAAACTAGGTATCAATATTTTGATTAAATGCTAAAATATTTGCAGATAATGGAAAGGAAATTAGCTTTAAAGTTCAAATTCTACATCTTATACCACTTGTATGATTCAGGACCAGTCACTGAATACTCCTAGGCTAGTTTAGCTCTCAGTCTCTTCTATAAAATGAAAAGTGAGAATAGAATTTTGCTGATTTCTTTCCTAATTGTAGAAGCAACATTCTAGTGGTTTAACCTAAATTAAAATTCCATCTTTTCTGGGAGGCCTTCTCTAAAATATTCTAATTCTAGTGTCTTCTCTGTTAATTATTTCCTATTCATCCTTTATATAACTTGCTTTTATAGATTTGTTTGCATTTTGTTTTTCCCATTGGGTAGTAAGCACTTTAAGGGCAGAAATTGTTTTGAACTTCTTTTTGTTTCCCCATCATTTAATCTAATGCCTAGAATATAGCAGGAGAACAGAATTCATTTCCTGACTACCTAATTGATTGTATTTACACTGCCACATCATTTACCAGCCTACATAATTATTATTCTCTGTTCTTTGAGTTGATATTAGTCGTTTCCCAGAGCCTTGATGGTAGCCTTTAAAAATTAAAATTAGTCAGTGATTCTGACTAACATATCTTTCAAGAAGACAGCTTAGCTGAGGTACCCCGGTGTCATCCTCCTTCACCAGTCTCTGCATCTCCAAATATTTAAGCTTAGCTGTTGGTTAGAAATGAAGCATTTGAAATTTGCTTAGAAATACAACTAAATATCTGTCTACTTATGCTTTTTCTTCTTCATAATGCTCTGGAAATCCCAGTCATTTTTTACTATTGGTACATCAAATGTGACCATTAAGTGACTAAATTTTATATTTTCCATGACAAGAGAATGAGAGGTAAAGAAACATTTCTTTATAAACAGTATTTTGATGCCTTTAAAAAATCCAGTCAATTCCTAATCTCTGCCTGTAACAAAAAGAACCATCCCTTCTAACAAAGTATAACAAAATAGACTCTAATATTTTCTGACAGTTAATGAATCATTCCCCTCCTGTAATGTACCATTTTCCTATACAGAAATAAAGAAATATATTTTGTTATTCATATTCTGAAGTTAACACTACTAATTGCATTCATTTGAATTCAGATTGTCTTTCAGTGTTCTTTTCTTTTTTATTGCAAGATGTCTCATAAGTCTTAGAACAGTTTTTAGCTTTAATAACTTGTAAGTGTGATATTATATATTATAAATTGTATGAATAGCTGTCTTAATTCTGTTTATTTCACTTCACACTTACACTCACCCCATGTATCCAATCAATTGTCATATCTTATTTCCAGCCTCATAATATCTCTAGGATAGTTCCCTTTCTCTCTACTCACACTTGTCTAAACTGTTGTATAGCCTCCTAAACTTGTTCTCCCTGTCTTAATTTTCTCTTTATTCTAGTCCATTCTTCACAAAACTGCCCAAATAACTTTCCTTAAATGCAGGTCTAACAATGTCGCCTTGCCCTGCCATTACCCCATCTGAATAAATTCTAGTGACTCTCTTTTACATCTTCAATAAAATATAAACCACCCTGTTAAGCATTTAAACTCTTTACTGCCCAGATCTATGATGTTTTTAGAGATATAATAAACTGTGTTCCTGTCAATCAATTTCATGGTCCCACCATACTGCTATTCTTGTCCTTCTTCATACACAGAACTCCATGGCTTATTGTTTAACTTTTGCTCTGATGGTGGCCCATGCAGAGAAGGTTCTTGCTCTTCACCTCTACCTAGTTGAATACCAGTCGTGAAGGGTAAGATCAAGCACCATTATCTGCATGAGACCTTTCATGTTCATTCTAAGTATGTTCCCATTTACCACATCTGCTTTGCATATAATCATAACTATATAAATATAGATGCATACATGTGTAACTATACATATACACATATATGCACACACATATGGACATGGATGCAGATACACATATATAGATATAGCATGGCCTATTACTATGTCAGTTCCTTAAAAGTAGAGGCTTTCATTCTTGTTTGTGGATTCCCATTATGTAATACAGTGCCTGTTGTACAGTCAGAGATGAATACATTTTCATTGACTGAGTAATTATTAATAATTTGATGTATTTAGGCCTTTTCTAAAAAAAACTTCTTTGTCCAAGAATGACTTTTATGACAAAGAGGATATGAATAGCATAATCACTTTAATAGATAGTTGCCAATTCCACCCCCCTAAACAGCTAGACACAATTCTATCCATATCATATTAATATTTCTGTCTTCTCATATCGACTCCAACTTTCAGTATTTTTATATATGCTGAAACTTCTGAGTTATTTTTCATTTACATTCGTATTAGTGATTTCAGGGAATTTTTATGTGTTGCGATCATTTGTCTTTCTTCTAAAAATCGTTCATATCTTTGAGCATTTGGTTTCTAGGGATTGACTCAATTTCACGTGCTTGCTTACATCTCATATTTTGGACATTTATCCAAGACATTTGATGTGAACATTTCCCCTAACTGATAGTTTCTCTCCTTAAATTAGTCACATTGATTTTGTTCCTGCAAAAGCATTTTAGTTTTATATAATCAAAATTGCCTATTTCATATGCCCTCTATGCCTTGTTTAGCTATGAAGGAGAGGAACATTTCATTAATGATTCATAATTAAGCAGTGAAGAATGACTGCAACACTGGAGGGAGCCATTGAATGGAGAATTTGCCACCCAGTGTGATGTAGCTTTCTAAAACACCAAGCAGGCCATTTTCTGAGATGGACTTCTCTATTTGGGCACAAGCTTAAGACACAATGACTCTCTTTGTCCCCTACAGGCTTCCCCAGGGAGTATTTTTTCTAATGAGCAATGTACCACAAGAATGGTTGACCAAGTGAACTGAATATTCTTCTCTTACTTGAGACAGAGAGAAGTCTGGCTTAAATTGCCATTTGCCTACAGATTACTTCATTAGTTTTATTAGTTAATTCTTGCTGGCACTATCCTAGCATAAAAAAGATAACAATAGATTATATTTAGATAGCTCTCAGCTCCTCCAAGAGGAGCCTTCACTGTACAGAAATGTAGAGAAATTTGAACCAAGGAATTCTTCTGAAAAGTGAATTGCAATGATTAACTTCGGGAATAAAAGAATGTATCAGGAAAGACTCAAGACATATTGATACCTATCCATGATAAATAATGATGAGCAGGATAAGAGGAGGACAAGAAGAAGGTGGAAGATGAGTATGAGGAGTAAAAGGGGAAAGGCTTACTATTTTTTGAGTTAATTTATGGATGTTACTGCAAATGATATATCAGATGTGTGTCTATATAGTCACCAGCATTTAATTGATCCCAAATCTGGAATACATGCATATAGATATAGATATATACATAAAAAAGATATAGATAGATAGACATAAAGATATATATATATATATATATATACATACATGTAACCAGAAATTATTACTATTATTAAAAATATTGTTAGTGTTTTACTTTAGGAATAATGAAATTGACAGTAATACTTTTAGAAAGTATCCAAACAAAGTCAGTAGAGAATTAACAAATATCTTACATCTGTCTCCATGTGTCTATGTGTACTTATGAAAGTATGTGTTTATACATATGTGTATATGTTTATATAAATATATATATGTATATATATGCCTGGGTGTATAAGCATATATACACATACATATATATGTGTGTATATACATACATATATATCTGTATAAATATGTGCCAATTGCTCTGCTTGATGAATGAATACTGTTACCTGAGCTGTGCAACTATGTTTTATCTTATTGGGAGATTATTTTGTTTGGGGATATTGACAAAGGTAACTCCAAAATACCTTATATCCAAGAGCATTAATAAAATCTGTCAATTTGGATTTTCTTCTGTCTAAGCATATTAGAATAATCTAATAAATTGTTTCTGGCATTTTCATTGCCAAAACATAGAACATAGTGTCTTTAATTTTCTTTGACAAAATCAACCAACCATATGTTGACAAAGAATTATTGAAATGGTAACTGTCATGTAGATTGGCATTTATGCTAGTGATTCAAGCCTAGTTCTTTCTACAGGATTTTAGAAATATTATCCTTAAAGAACTTGGATTTATTTATGAATGCATATTATTCAAAGAAATTGTAGCAATCATTCAACATATTATTGAGAGTGGCAAAAATTTAGAACCTACTGGATATATAGCAACACAGGACCTGGTGGCCTAAATAATACAACAGAAGTTCATTTTGATTAACTAATTTCAAAGATCTATGGCATCTATGACAAAGATGTCAATATAGACCTCAGTGTATACTTCAGGACTCGCAAATAAAAATTTACCCATATGAATGCAAAAACTGTTCTTTAATCACAAATTTAGGAACAATATTTTAATGCAACTTGCTCTACTCAAAAATACCCAAGATACACGAAATGAAAAGTTTTAAAATTATAACAGAGGATTTTTTTAAAAATCTGGTATGAATGAATTGAAGTACATTTTATCCTGTTTGCTATTGGAATTGTCCTGAACACTTTTCTATTGAATCTAAAAAAATAAGCCTGACATTCCAACAATTTTATTTTATAAGAGTAAGCAATCATTTTATCCACTTGTATAATAGTTTTCAGAAAATTAAACATAAAAATTAAAGCTAATATATATGGTATCTATTATGTGCCAAGCATTGTGTTAAGTGCTTTATAAATATTATCTAATTTGATTCTCCCAATGATCCTGGGAGTTAGGTGTTATTATTATACCTGATTTTATAGTTAAGACAATTGAAAAAACAGGGATTAAGTTACAGATTCACATAACCAATAGGTGTGTAAGGCTTGATTTGAATTCAGCTCCTCCTAAATCTAGTCCTGGCATTCAAATCACTGAACAACCAAGCTGCCCCAATTATCTTTGCAAAGGTATATTTATTAAGAAGATAAAGCAAGGGGCAGCTAGGTGGCGCAGTGGATAGAGCACCAGCCCTGAAGTCAGGAGGACCTGAGTTCAAATCTGGTCTCAGCCACGTAACAGCTGTGTGACCCTGGGCAAGTCACTTAACCCCAATTGCCTCAGCAAAAAAAAAAAAAAAGAAGAAGAAGAAGAAAAAGAAGAAGATAAAGCAATAACAGAAATTGAAACCTTTGGAGAGAATAGTTTCAAATGAATGATGACAGCAGAAGCAGACTCTGTTAAGAAGAGAATGCGAGAAAAGGAAATAGAGGCAGCTTTCTTGAATTTAGCCACCAAAAGGAGAAGAAATATAAGACTAGAGTTAGAGGAGCTGGGGAGATAATATGAGGATTTTGAGGAGATGGTGGAGACAGAAATATTTGTAAGTATCTGGAAGGTGGCCAGTAAAATGAAAGACATAAGAGATTAATTGCACAGTGGAGATGATATCATAGGACAGACAACTGATGAGGTGACTTGTCAGTTTCTCAGTTTATCATGATATGACTCTGTCGTGATGGCCATCCTTCTCTCCACCACTCACAGAAAGTATTTTTTTTTGTTTTTTTTTTGTTTTTTTTAATGGCAGAAACTTCATAAATAACCCCTATGACTTACTATCAGATCAAAAAGTTCTTGTCTCTACCTTGATCAAAGATCAATTGACAAAGATATTTTACCATATCTGAAGAACAAGGAAATTAGAAGAAAACTGCTAATTCCTATGTGAAATATCTTCAAAATACTCTTCTCTTCCCTAACATCTTCAGTCATTGAGAATAAAAGTACTAACATAAATCCATATACATTTACTTGGGACAGCAGTTGGTAAAAACAGGCCAAAATGTTAGATTTGTATTCGAGTAGGTTCAAATCCTTCCTCTAATGAAAAAAAAATTTCATTAATAACATGATCCTGACCTTTATCCCCTTTGAGCTTTATCTGCCCATCTATAAAATGGGGATCATATATTCACTTAATAGCTCCAAGGACATTTTAGGGAAAGAGCTTTGTATACCTTAAGGCTTTAAAGAAATAAGTATAAATGAAAGGCATCTGAGTCACTTATTCTCTGAGAAAATTAACATAGTCATTAAATCAGGATGATACATTTCATTCAGCTCCATTGTTTAACAGCAGAAGAAACTGAGGATATCTTGCCCACATTCATATTCTTTTTACCTAGAAGAGAAATTCAGATAAGGAAAATTGATGATGTTCTATCTGGTGTCAGCAAATGGCATATGAATGGGGCCCAGGCTTCAGCCCCTACCTCACTCAAAAGCTAAGGTTTCTCCACATGCTTCATATTCCAGTGAAAGCTTCATTTAAGAGAAATAGTGCAGCTTTCAGGGGCTGTGCCATTCAGGAAATATTAGCCTGCAAAATTTCATGACTGGAACTGAACAAGGGCATGGTAACAGAACAATCTGAGTTATTAAAGCATCCTAAATGTTTGCTATAAATAATACAGTGAGGCTTGTTTTATGACTGAAGGAGATCCTGGACCAATTGGAGAATGGGAAATTTTAACTATATTCCCAGAGTAATGTTACTGTTCTGAAACCTATTGGCCCAGGTAGTAATAGAACTAAGATAAAAAATGACCAAGGTGACAATCTTGTATAGGATGGTGAGGAATATGAAGAGAACTTCCATAAGCATTATTTTTATGTATTTCTCATGAAACATCAATTAGCAATTTATTTTGTCCATGGCACTCATATGACAATCATGCATGTTCATCTTCCCATCATTTCATTCCAAAATTATTTCAACAATCTTACAATTAGACTACCAACTTCCAGGCTCTCCTATGACTCTAAAATATTTCCCCATATCTGATTTATTGTCTAAAGGGAAAATCTGGGGTGGAGCCAAGATGGCAGAGAGTATTCGAAGCTATATGTGACCTCCTCTGACCTTTACTCAAATCAATAGCAGATTAAGACTCTGAACTGGTTTTGGAGTGACAGAATCCACAAATATTTGTAGTACAACAAATTTCCAGAAGAAGATACTTTGGAAGAACTTCAGGAAAGGTCTGTTTCAATTGGGGGAGGAGAAGGCTGCTGAGCGCAGACCACAGTTCAGGGAATCCAGGGGAAGGAGCTGAGGTGGGAAGCCAGAGTGCTGCCACATCTACGTACCAGGGAATCTACTGTGAGGCTCTAAGGTTACTCTGTCCTAGTTACAAGCTTGTGGTTTAACAGATTTGTGCTAGACACCCAAAAGCAAATACAAAAGGCAAATTGTAAACCATTGAGCCCCAGAAGAATGTTGGACTTGGCCCAATTACCCAGTCTCTGAAGTCAGTCAGCAACACCTGCCCCAGGACAAACTAAAGCAACTATCACCCCTTTGCCTTAAGAGCAGAC
This sequence comes from Myrmecobius fasciatus, assembly GCA_023553655.1. NCBI lineage: Eukaryota > Metazoa > Chordata > Mammalia > Dasyuromorphia > Myrmecobiidae > Myrmecobius > Myrmecobius fasciatus. Next base: position 10,384 of record JAJPUD010019317.1, read on the forward strand.
CTCAAATTTAAAAAAAAAATTACAAAAAAAAAACAAAAAGAACTCTGAACACAGACAGCTTTTATGGAGAGAGAGAACAGACCTCAAATCCTGAGATTTCCGAAAGGCAAACCAGCTACAGATGAAGCCCCAAAGGGTAATATAAGTTGGTCCCTATTTCACAAGACACTCTTGGAAGAATTCAAAAAGAGTCTGTAGAAGAAAATGGGGAAAGGAAATAAGATTTTTGCAGGATAGTGTGGAAAAGCAAAACCAGAAATTATCCAAAGAAATCTCCATAAAAATTGATAAGATGAAATGGGAAAAACACATAACTCCCTATGACATAGATCCAATGAAATGTAAAAGACAAATAACTCCTTACAAAATAGATCTGATGACATGGGAAAAGCATATAACTCCTTATAAAATAGATATAAAAGAAATCAATTCATTGAAAAACAGAATTCATGAAATGGAAAAAATTCAATGAATAAAACAACTCATTTAAAAATTTAATTGGTAAAATAAAAAAGGAACTAAAAAGTAGTTGAATAAAATAATTCATGAAAAATTAGAATTGAGCAAATGGAAATGAATGACTCAATGAGACAGCAAGAATCAGTGAAACAGAACAAAAATGAAAAAAATAGAAGAAAATGTAAAATATCTCATTGGGAAAAAAATTGACCTGGAAAAAAAAGGTCCAGGAGAGACAATCTAAGGATTATTGGACTTCCTGAAAATCATCATGACAAAAAAGTGCCAAACATCATCTTTCAGGATATCATTAAGGAAAACTGCCCTTATGTCCTAGAATTATAAGTTAAAATAGTCATTGCGAGAATTCATCAATCACCTTCTGAAAAGGACCACTGTAGATAAATTTCAGAATTATTGGATCAAGGAAAAATACTGCAAGCAGTATTTTTGAAATTGAAATTGAAAGAAATAATTCTTATATCAAGGAGTCATAATAAGGATTACCCAAGGAGCAAGCAGCTTCCACCTTAAAGGATCAAAGAGCCTCGAATCTGATATTCCAAAAAGCAAAGGAACTTGGATTGCAATTACACTGAGCATTATATTCCGGGGAAGATGATGTACATTCAATGATACAAGAGAATTTCATTTATTTCTGAACAAAAAAGAACAAAGCTAAACAAAAATGTGATCTCCAAATAAAGAACTCAAGAAAAGTATAAAAAGGTTAAAAGGAAAGAAAACTTGAGGAATGGCAATAAGAGAAGAAAAAGAGATTAAAGCAATAACATTAGGTAAGGAGGAAACACATTGTCATTCTTTGCAGATGATAACGATGATATACTTAGAGAACCCTAGAAAATCAACTAAAAACCTACTAGAAAAAATTCACAACTTTAGCAAAGTGGCAGGATACAAAATAAATCCACAAAAATCAACAGCATTTTTATATATTACTGACAAAGTACAGCAGCAAGAGATACAAAGAGAAATTCCATTTAAAATAACTATAAATAGTATAAAATATTTGGGAATCTATCTGCTAAAGAAAAGTCATCTAAAGAACACATAAGCATTTGGATACAAAACATTCCCAGGAGAAGATACCTTGGAAGAACTTCAAAAACAGGTCTGTTTCAAACAGGCAAGGGGACAGTCTCCCAAGTCCAGACTGCAGCATGGGAAGACAAGGGCAAGAAGTTGGGGCAGGGTGTCAGAGCATTGCAGCTTCCATGCACCTGGGAATCTTCTGGGAGGGTCTTAGACTACCAGCAGATGGTTTGGCAGATTTGCTACAAAACACAATCTGTAAACCACTGAGCCCCAGAAGAATGCATTACCTAGCCCTGATTACCCAGCACAAGGTGTCAATCGGTAGAACTGCCCCAGGGCAAACCAAAGCAATTGTCACTCCTTTACATTGAGTAGACATCAAGCCTTAAAAAATGATGAAGAAAAAAAACAAAAAGAACTCTCACCATAGCCAGCTTTTATGGATAGAGAACAGACTTCAAATCCTGAGGTTACTAAAAGAAATCAATTCCAGATGAAGCCCTAAAGGGAGACATGAGCTGGTCCCCAATTCACAAGGCTTTCCAGGAAGAATGCATAAAGGATCTTAAAAGAGAGTTAGAAGAAAAATGAGGAATGGAAACGAGATCATTGCAAGAAGGAATGGAAAGAGCATATAATGCCCTGCAAAATAGATATGAAAAAGATACAAACTCATTGAAAAATAAAATTTGTGAACTGGAAAAAAATGCAATGAACAAAAAAATTCAATTGGCCAAATACAAAAGGAGCTAAAAAAGGTAACTGAAGAAATTAATACAGTAAAAATTAGAATTGAACTAATGGAAGTGAATGACTCGATAAGACTTCAAGAATCAGTCAAACAAAAAAATAAGAAAAAATAGCAGAAAATATGAAATACTTCCTAAGAAAAACAACTGACCTGGAAAATAGATCTAGGAGAGACGATCTAAGAATTATTGTACTTTCTGAAAGCCATGATGAAAAAAAGAATCTAGACATTATCTTAGAGGAAATCATAAAGGAAAATTACCCTGATGTCTTAGTATCAGAAGATAAAATAGCCATTGAAAGAATTCACCAATCACTTCTTGAAAGAGGTTAATTAAAATTAACCTCAAGGAATATTGTGGATAAATTTCAGAACTATCACACCAAGGAAAAGATATTGCAAGCAGCCAGAAAGAAACAATTTAAATACTGAAAAGCCACAATTAAGATTACCCAGGACCTAGCAGTTCCACCTTAAAGGATGAAATTGCCTGGAATCTGATATTCCAAAAGGCAAAGGAACTTAGATTACAGCCAAGAATAAGCTAACCAGCTAAAATGTTTTCTTTTTTTTCAGGGAAGAAGATGGGCATTCAACGATATAGGTGATTTTCACCTATTTCTAATGAAAAGACCATCATTAAAAAAAATGATCTCCAAACACAGAACTCAAGAGAAGCACAAAAAGGTAAAAAGGAAAGAACTCTTGAGAACTATATTTCTGTTATGGGTATACTTAGAGAATATGGGTATAATTTCATTTTATTATGATAATGTTAAAAAAACTAGAGGTAGAAAGGGGATCACACTGGAAAAAGAGAAAAAAGGAAGTAAAATAAGGGAAATTACATTTCATGAAGAGGCCAAGAAAACCTATTTTAATTGAGGGAAAGAAAAGAGGGGGATGAGCATTGTGTGAATCTTACTCTCATTAGATTTGGCTCAAAGAGAGAATATCAGACATATTTGTTTTCACATAGAAACTTGTCTCACCTTATAGGGAAGTGGGAGGGAAAAGAGTAAAAGAAAGGACTAATAGAAGGGAAAACAGAAGTATTAGGGCAAAGATGTAAAAAAGGATGAGGAGCTCTAAAGGGGGAGGGCTGTTTGAGGGAGTTGATCCTCAGAAGCAAAACACTGGGGAGGAGGGAAAGGGGAAAGGAAAGAGAAATTATTCCTCATCAAGCACTCCACATTCCAGGAAAAGTGGCTGCCCTAAATTTGGAATTCTATCTCTGACCTTTATGCTTTTGCCTGGATCTAACATATATTTTTTCTTCATATATTAGCTTATAATCAATAGTTTTCTTCAATGATTCAGTTCATGAGCCAATTTTTGGCTTTGGAAGGTGTCTCTGATCATCCTCTTAAAGAGATTCTTTAGCACTTTTTATATCATGGACCCTTTTGGCAGTCTGGTGAAACTTATAGAAGCCTCCTCAGAATGATATTATCATAAAAATAAAATTATAATGGAAAACAATTATAATGAAATTCAGTTATCAAAATAGTTTTTTTTAAAAAAAACAACAAATTTAGAACTTCATAAACTCCAGATTAGAAACCCCTACTCCACATGTATGTTATTTACTGCTCAAATTATTAATTATTATCATTACTATTATTGTTATTATTATTAATCAATGATAATATGAATGTGGCTTTTTAAGATTTTGAAAATATTTTACTATTTTATTTTGTTTTCACCAAGACTTTATAATATAGATGCTGCTATCATTCCCATTTTATGGAAAATGTAGAAACTAAATCTAAGAATCATTAAGAAAGACTTATCTAGAAAAATAAAGCTACAATTGTTTAAGCTCGTGTGTAAACTTAGGTTTTCCTGATCCTAAGTCTTGACTCTTATTCCTTACATTACACCTTTTTAAATTATCATGAATATGCTAGCATGTTTACATTCTATAATACTTCCATAAAATAAATGATCTCTAGGAAGAGTTTTGTATTTATTTATTGTATTATGTTATCTAATATATTATATTGTATATATTGTATTTTATTACATTATATTACATTACATTACATTATTTTATGTTGTTATATTGTTATATTATGATATATTATATTATGTTATATTATAAATTCATTAATTTGTTTATTCATTTATTTGTTTGTTTCACTTGTTCTTTGATCCACCTCCCTACTTCTTAAGGGACTCCATGAAATGAATTTTGGAACTGAAGCAGGGCTAACATTGGTTTCCAATATAGCTTCAAACCTGTGTGTGACCTGAGAAAGTCACCTGGCTAAAGCTGTCAGGAAAGAATGGATATTGTCCTCTCCCCCTGACCCAACTTATGCTAGAGGACTTTAATAATTATATCTATACATCTTCAAACACCGAAACTTCAAAGTTTGTAAATCTACCCAATCCCCATGACATATTTCCTTTACATGGCAGTAATACAAAGATATGGTTACACCCTTGATCTTACCATAATACACTATTCCCTAGTGTTAATTAACTCTGGATTTACTTTAAAAGATAAAGGATCATTCCTACTTTTTCTTTGACTTATGACCCCTACTCTTGTTCCAAATTCTTACAATGACCTTCATGTATCCACTGTTAAGCTATCACCCCTGTACAGGTTACATTCTCCTCCTATTTTGAATAGTTGATGAATAAGCTCAGTTTGATACTATCTTCCATATTGGAATCTCATGCTCCTTTGGCCCATTACCAACCAAATCTTGGCAAACTCCCAATTTTGGATTATGTTCAACATCTTTGCCTCCTATTTACCTTCTGCTGAATATAGCTGAAGAAGATTATCTACTACAAATTTGTTACATAATCTCAACTAGGTTCTCAATGCAGAAAAGCAATCTTTTTACACAAATGTAATCATTGTATCAGTCAAAACATCAGATTTCTCAATTTTTTTTTTCATCCCTACTCAAATCTTTCAAGGTATACTTTTCCCCCTATTATTTCACCTGGGGATTTTGCTGGAAAAAAAAAAAAACAACTTGAGACCATTCACCAAGACCTACCTCTTTTTTTCTCCACCCAGTATCTTAAGGTGCTTTCTTCCCACTTTCTCCTGCATTAACTCCATATCATTCGTGGTCCTTCTCCTTGCCAGGGAAAAAATTTTCACATATATCTTTGATTCCAAATTATCTATAGCAGGTAATCTCTGTTATCCCCACTCTAACAAATCTTGGATTTATCCCTATTTACTGACTATTTCCCTGCTTTTTATGATTCCATCTATCCCCAATACTTAAAAAAAACTTTATTCTACCATGCTCTCTATAATATTATATCTTCTATCCTTTTTGGCTAAACTCCCAGAGAATGTCACCTATAATCTGGGTCTCCACTTCTTTTCTTGTCCTTCAATTATAAATCTTCTGTGGTCTAGATCCCGACCTCATCATTCAACTGAAACTACCCTTTTCAAAATTACCAATTATCTTTAAGAAAAATGTAATAAATTTTCCTAAATCCTCATTCTTCTTATCTTGATTCCTATGCCTCCTCCAATACAATCAATATCCACCCCAATATTTTTATTCTTTCTTGATTTTCATGACATTCTCCTGTTACTCCTTCTCCTGCTCAGATTCCTCTGGTAAGTATTCATTTAAGTCATGCCCACTGAGTCTATCCCATGACATATTTTCCCCCTTATCCTATGTCATTTAGTGATCTCATCAGGGACCATGGTTTCAATAATCCTATCTATGCATACTATTCTCAGATTTATTTATTTAGCCCAAGTTATCTCCTGATTTTCAGTATTACATCACCAGCTTTCTAGTGGAAATCTCAAATTGTATGTTCCATTTTCATTTCAAACTCAACATATTCAAAACTAAGTTTACATTTCCCCAATAATTTCTTCTCTTTTTCTAAGCCATCTTTGACTTGTTACACACATTAACTCCCAGGATCTAGGCTGTTGTCTTTTCATTTCTATCTTCACAATATCTCCAATATATGGTCTTTCTCTATATCCATGCAGCCACTACTGTCATAGGCTCACTGCTGGTTGGTCTTCCCGATCATAGTAACCTTCTGTCCATTCTAGTCCATCATCTATTCAGTATCAAAATAATTTTTCCAAGACAAAAGTCAGACAATATTACTCCATTTCTCAATAAATTTTAATGGCTTCTTATGACCTCCAGCTAACTACTAGAGTAGATAGAGCTCAGGGCTTACAATTATGAAAATCCAAATTTAAATCTTATTAATCATCAGTAACTAAAATAGTAGTAAGAGGAGAAGGAAGAAGAGAGGGAGTTGTAATAGATTGCTACATAGAATTTTAAATACTTTACATATATTATATCTTGTAAAACATCCAGAGACCATTCATTCAACCATAGAGAGACTCCAGGCTGACTTCCAACTTATCATAATCTGATGTTTCCCACCTCTAGGGGTAAAAGATGAGAAAAAATATAACTGTTTTGCCAGACATAGAGTTAGAGAGCAGTACTGGAACATACTCATTATTTTTAAATGACTATAATATGACATTCTCTCTCTCTCTGTCTCTATCTATCTATCTCTCTATCTCTGTCTCTCGCTGTCTCTTTCTCACAAAATTATCTTAAAGGAAGGGGACTACAGTAGATAGCCTTAATATGCTAGAGAATATTCCTTGAGATTGTGTATAAGAGTGAAAATACCACAGAGTTTCAGTTCAGGAGACACGGGGTTCAGATTCTTACTGGAGACATTTGTCATACGTGTGATTCAGTACAAGTCAATTCAATTGATGAAGCCTCAATTTCCCCATTTTTACACTGGAGATATTATAGTACTTGTTACAATTATGGCATGGAACACTGCTTTGTATATCCTAAATTACTGTAGTAATAGTATAGCAATAGAGATATAAACAACTGATTCTAGGAATCACTTAATTTTTTTTTAATTTTATTTTATTTGCATAACATATGTGTGGGTAATTCTTCAACAATAACCCTTACATAGCTTTCCGTTACAAATTTTCCCCCCAACTTCCCCACCCCTTCCCTAGATGGCAGGATATCCACTACATGTTAATTATGTTAAAATATTGGCAAATCGAATATATGTATACATATTTCCAAACTTATCATTGTTGTGCAAGAAAAATCTTATCTACACAAACGATATATCAGATAAAGGAAACACAATGTAAGCAAACATCAATCAAGGAGTATGAGAATGTTATGTTGTGGTCCACATTTCGCATCCCTCTCTCTGGGTGTATATGGCTTTCTTCAGTGAACAATTGGAGGTGGTTTGAAACATATCATTGTTGAAGAGAGCCATGTCCATCAGAATCAATTGTCACATAGTACTGTTGTTGCCGTGTATAATGATCTCCTGGTTCTGCTCATTTCACTCAGCATCAGTTCATGTAAGTCTCTCCAGGCCTCTCTGAAATCATCTTGCTGGTCATTTCTTACAGAACAATAATATTCCATAATATTCATATACCATAATTTATTCAGCCATTCTCCAATTGAAGGGCATCTATTCAATTTCCAGTTTCTAGCCACTACAAAAAGGGCTGCCACAAACATTCTTGCACATATGGGGCCTTTTCCTTTCTTTATGATTTCTTTGGGATATAAACCCAATAGAAATGCTGCTGAGTCAAAGGGTATGCACAGTTTTGTAACTTTTTGAGCATAGCTCCAAATTGTTCTCCAGAATGGCTGTATCCGTTCACAGCTCCACCAACAATGCATCAGTGTCCCAGCCCTCCCACAACCCCTCCAACATTCATCATTAATTTTTCCTGTCATTTTAGCCAATCTGACAGGTGTGAAGTGGTACCTCAGGGTTATCTTGATTTGCATTTCTCTGATCAACAGTGGGAATCACTTAATTTTAACTTAATTTTACAATAAGTGATCTTCATTCTCCTAATCTTGAGTGGACTCTAAACTCCTTGGCAGCATTTTATATATCATTGTACTCCAAATTTGAAGTTCTAAAGATTCATGAGAAATAGTAATTTAAGTAACAACCATATTTTATAAGCAAGAAATTGAGATTCTAACAAATTCAGAGAGCTAGTGTATATAAGATTTTTTGCCTCTCTTCCTGCTAAATTTACCACTGATTCCAATGTCAACATTCTTTCTTCTATATTACAATACTTCCTTATATGAGGTATTCCCATAGCCTGTAATATCTACAGAAGCCTAATTATTTTGTTTAAGTACTATATTTAAGTACTTTGGCATTTTCTGTGTCTCACAATCTATGTCTCTATGTTGAGGTTATAGCTTGGAAAACATCCAGAGATCATTCATTCAGCCATGGAGAGATTCCAGGCTGATTTCCAACTTATCATATTCTGATATTCTCCTTTAAAGATAAGAGATGAGAGAGAGGTAATTGTTTTGTCAAACAGAGCTGAAGAACAATAGTGGAACATCCATACTCATCATTTTTTTTAAATGTCTACAATCCATATTCTCTCTCTTCTCCCTTTCTTTTCTCATTTTCTGTTTCTCTCTGCCTCTTTCTTTCTTTGTCTCTATATCTCAGTCTGTCTCTCTGTATCTCTGTCTGTCTGTCTGTCTCTATTTCTCTCAGTCTCTTGTATGTCTGTCTTGCTCTCTGTCAATCATTTCATTCCCTATGCCCTCCATCTTTTCCCAGGGTTAAAACCAAGTTGTCACTCCTATATCTTTCTTTCCTTCTTCCAGGCCTAGTCTTAAACTTGGCTATGGAACCATCCAATGGTTTAGCATTAGGATAGACTTAATCTTGGGTTTTTTGAGTCTTTCAGTCATTCAATTTTTACTTCTTAGTTTTGATCAAGACACTACTTGGGATTTTTTATCTCTATAACTAAGACCTTATCAAGCTGTGTTTTTTTTATATATATATTCAAGTATTTTCTTTGCACTTGGAATTCTAATTTGACCTTGCCAATTGTCCTCATTTTGGAAAATTTTCTCAAAAAACAGCCTCTAGAGCTGAGTCTTGGGCACTAAGTATTTATAGAATCATAACTTTAGGGATGGAAAGGATCTCTGAAGATAATCAGTCCAATATGTTCATTATACAAATAAAGATTTTAAGTGACTTGACTAAGGTAATAAGTCAAAGGTGAGAATTAAATACAAAGCTTCTAAATATATACTATATGTTCTCTCATTACATATTCAGTTTTGTTTATAGTAGAATATACTTTATCATTTTGCTGAATTGAGACTATAATTCTGGCAAGTATTATTAGCTTTTGCTTGTTTGCCTTTTATTTCCTTTTTTAATTAATGCTTTTTATTTGCAGAACATATGTATGGGTAATACTTCAACACTGACCCTTACAAAGTTTTCCATTACAAATTTTCCCCCCTAGTCCCCACCCCTCCCCTAGATGGCAGGAAGTCCACTGCATGCTAATTATGTTAAAATACTTAACAAATCTAATATATGTATACATATTTTCTCATTTATCTTGCTGTGCAAGAAAAATCACATCAACAAGAAAAAAAATCTGAGAAAGGAAACCCAATGCAAACAAACATCAATAGAGAGAATGAAAATGTTATGCTGTGGTCCACATTTCACATCCCTCTCTCTGGGTGTATATGGCTTTCTTCACTGAACAATTGGAACTGGTTTGAAACATTTCACTGTTGAAGAGAGCCATGTCCATCAGATAGATTGTCTTTCATTTTCAAAGAGGATTAATGACATTGACTTATATATGAATTAGATTTAATGGAGGTAGAGTTTAACCAAGTCATCAGCTTTAGTCTCTTCCAGAGTAATCAAAATGCAATGGCAATTTGACCCAGCAGTGTTTCTACTAGGCCTATATCCCAAAGAGATCTTAAAGGAGGTAAAGGGACCCACATGTAAAAAAAAATATTTGTAGCAGCCCTTTTTGTAGTGGCAAGAAACTGGAAATTGAATTGAATTGAAGAAGTAAACTTCTTACAGATGATTTCAGAAAGGCCTGGAAAGACCTACATGAACTGATGCTAAGTGAAATGAGCAGAACCAGGAGATCATCAAACACAGCAACAACAAGACTATACGATGATCAATTCTGATGGACATAGTTCTCTTCAACAATGAGGTGACTCAAACTAGTTTCTATTGTTCAGTGATGAAGAAAGCCATATATACCCAGAGAGAGGCCTGTGAGATCAGAGTGTGGACCACAACCTAGCATTTTCATGATTTCTGTTGATGTTTGCTTGCATTTTTCCTTCTTAATTTTTTTCCTCCCTCTTTCTAGATCCAATTTTTCTTGTGCTGCAAGATAATTGTAGAGATAAGTATACATATATTGGATTTACAATATATTTTAACATATTTAACATGTATTAGACTACCTGCCATCTAGGGGAGGGGGTGGGGAGGAGGGAAAAATTTGGAACACAAAGTTTTACAAAAACTAATGTTGAAAAATTACTCATATGTTCTGTAAATAAGCTTTAATAAAAAAAATAAAACCAAAAAAATACAATGGCAAATCAGAAGTAAGGATGATTGGTGATGGCCCTGGCACAAAATGACCTTGGCACCTTCAATGTCTGCCCAAGCTCTAAGGGATCTACAGTACCTGCTTCAGCTGTCATCATGGCTAATGGTATACATTTTTCTCATTTATTCATTCTACCAGAGGAAGAAGTAGATTGAATGGATTTGTGACCAATCAATTAGCCTCAACTTGGTTCAATTCATCTGCCAAAATGGTTTACCAGGGTGTGGTTACTATACATGCAACAGTTTCTTGCAGCCACAGATAAGAATTGAATGGTAGGTAGACACCACATGTGGATGAGCAGCCCTTTAAAGGTCTCACCAAATTTTCACATCAGAGGTGCTAGTTTTTCTTGAACAATCTATACACCCCAAAAAAGTGTGGTAGAAAATAAAGAAGTCTAGAGAAGTAAGCAGTCAGCATCAAGAATCAAATTTCCTGGTAATTGAAATATTCAGAATTTATGAGATATTATAAGGGCATTCTGAACATTCAGGTTCCATTTGAACAAGATGAAGTCTCATTTCTAAAATATATAGGAAAATGATTGACATTTATAAGAATAAGTGCCATTCTCCAAATGATATATGATCAAAAGATATGAACGGAATATTTAATGAGGAAGAAATCTAACTTAGAAAAGACCACATAAAGAAATGTTTGAAATAATTTATAAGGATATGCAAATAAATCAATTTTAAGAGTCATCAATCTTATCATTGGCAACATTGGCAAAAAAAGAAAATAACAACTATTACAGGAACTATGGGAAAATAATTTCTATTAATATATTGAAGATGGAGCTGTAAATTGATTAATTAATTTATAAAATAATAATAAAAAACATTAAAAAATAAGAAATCCATAAAGATTTAATAAATCTGGTTAAATCAACATATTACAAGAAGTAATGATGAAACTGTTAACCACATATTCATAGAATAGTTTTGTACTCAGAATGCAGATATTAATATCACTAAATAAGAGGATAATGAAATAGCATATATGTGTGCACATATATTTGGAGAAATAGAGAATAAAGGTATCATTTTTCATATTTTTCTTTCTTTTTTCATTTAGGAAGGAGTGGGAAACAGAAGGCAGTTATTTTTAAATTTTTCTTTTTTAAAAAATATATTTATTTATTTAATATCTTTCCCTACTTACATTCAAAACAACTTTTTTTTTACATTTCTCTTTAAGATTTTTGACTTCTGGGGCAGGTAGGTGATGCAGCACATAGAGCACCAGCCCTGAAGTCAGAAGGACCTGAGTTCAAATCTGGCCTCAAACACTTAACACTTCTACCTATGTGACCCTGGGCAAGTCATTGCCCCAATTGTCTCAGGGAAAATAGATTTTTGACTTCTAGTTTCTCTCCTGTATCCTGATCCACAATTCAGAAAACACATATGAAGTTATACAAAATATTTCCATAAAAGTCAATTTGTGAAAGAAAACAGATCTCTCAACCTAATGAAAATAAAATACCTGAAAAAAATTGTTTAAAATAAAGAGAGATATCAGTGTAATTGATGACATACAAATAACACAATAATCAAGACCTATACTAATCAAGTATTGGGTAAGTCCCCCAAACTCCAGCTTTTATAAAAAGAACTCACTATTTGACAAAAATTGCTGAGAAAACTGGAACATAATATGGCAGAAACTCAGCATTGACCTACATCTCACACTCTATGCCAAAATAAGGTCAAAATAGGTACATGATTTGAGCACAAAGTATGATACCATGAACAAATTAGGAGAACAATGGATAATTTATCTATCAGATTCTTGGAGAAAAAAGGATGATCAAAGAACTAGAGCACATTATGAAGGGCAAAATGGACAACTTTGATTACATTAAATTAAAAAGGATTTGCAAAAACAAAACCAACATAAACAAGATTAAAATGAAAATACAAAGCTGGGAAAAATCTTTACAATCAGTGTTTCTAATAAAAGTCTCATTTATAAAATATATTAAGAACAGGATCAAATTTATGAAACTATAAGGGATTCTCTAATTGACAAATGGTCAATGGATATGAACAGACAATTTTCAGATAATGAAATTAAAAGCCATCTATATTATATGAAAAAATGCCCTAAATCACTATAGATTAGAGAAATGCAAGTTGAAACAACTTTGAGGTACCACCTCACACCTCTCAGATTGGCTCAAGATGAAAGGAAAAGACAATGATAAATGTTGGAGGGGATGTGGGGAAATTGAAACACTAATGCACTGTTGCTGGATATGTAATCTGATTCTACCATCCTAGAGAGCAATTTGGAACTATGTCCAAAGGCTTATCAAACTGTGCATACCCTGTGACCCAGAAGTGATATTACTGGATCTGTATCCCAAGGAAGTCATAAAGGAGGGAAGAGGGACCACAAGTGCAAAAATATGTGTAGTAGCTCTTTTGTGGTAGCAAAGAATTATAAAATGAGTAGGTGCCCATCAATTGGGGAATGACTGAACAAGTTGTGGTACATGAAGTAATGGAATACTATTGTTCCATAAAAAGTGATGAACAAGCTGATTTTCGACGGGGGGGGGGGGAGAAGCCAAGATAGCTAACTGCAGACAGCATTCTTTGTGAGCTCCTGAGACCTTTCCTCAGACCCAGACAAATTGAGCCTCCGAACTGGATCTGGAGTAAGGGCTCCACCAAACACTTGGAGTACAACACACTTCTATCAAAAATCTTCTTTTAAAAAACCCTTTGGGAAAAAAAAAAACAGTTTTAGACGGGCAGGGGATCGAGCAGCTCCCAGTGCTCAGACGCCAGCACTCAGACACCACTGCACAGCCAGGGTGCAAGTCCGGGGCTGATATGGAGCTGAAGATTTTAGGCTGCCAGGAAGTCTCTGAGAGACGCCTGGGCCACTTTGCTCTGCTTGCGGGCAGGTGCTTTGGCAGATCTGCCTTTGGTAAAGGGTGGACTGAGAGCAGCTGAAAGCATGGTCCTAGTGCGGATCTAGTTGCCCAGCCTCAAACCTGAAGTCAACTCAGCAAACTGCCCCGGGGCAAATTGAAACTGCAGCAGAATTCCCTGCTGGTGACTGATACCTCAGCTAAAAATCATGAGCAATAAGCACAAAAGAGCTCTCACCAAAGACAGCTTTTATGGAGAGAAAGTAGGGCAGACCCCAGATCCTGAGGTTCTGAAAAATCATCCCAAAGGAAGTCACAAAGGCAGACATGAGCTGGTCCCCAGTTCAGAAGGCTTTCCTGTAAGATTTTATAAAGAATCTCAAAAGAGAGTTAGAAGAAAAATGGGGAAATAAATTAAGAGCAGGGCAAGAAGGAAATATCGCCCTGCAACAGAGATGTAAAAAACTGGAAAATAAGACTGGTCAATTGGAAAAACTCACCAACTCACTGGAAAATAAAAATAGTGAATTGGAAAAAGACAACAATTCACTGAAAAACAAAATTGGTGAATTGGAAAAAGTCACCAATTAACTGGAAAATAAAAATAGTGAATTGGAAAAAGATAAAAATTCACTGAAAAACAAAATTAGTGAATTGGAAAATGACAACAATTCACTGAAAAATAAAATAGGCAAAATGGAAAAAGAATGCAATGAACCAAAAAATTCAATTGGCCAGTTACAAAAGGAGCTAAAAAAGATAACTGAAGGAAATAATACCTTAAAATTAAAATTGAACAAATAGAAATGAATGACTCAATAAGACTTCAAGAATCAGTCAAACAAAAACAAAAAAATGAAAAAATAGAAGAAAATATGAAATATCTCCTAGGAAACACAACTGACTTGGAAAAAAGATCCAGGAGACACAATCTAAGGATTATTGGACTCCCTGAAAGCCACGATGAAAAAAAGAATGTTGATGCTATCTTCCAGGAGATCAATGAAGAGAATTGCCCTGATGTTTTAGAATCAGAAGGCAAAGTTGGCATTGAAAAAATTCACCGATCACCTGCAGAAAGAGACCCCAAAATTAAAACCCCAAGGAATATCGTGGCCAAATTTCAGGACTATCACACCAAGGAAAAGATATTGCAAGCAGCTAGAAAAAAAAAAAAAAACAGTTCAAATACTGAGGAATTGTAATTAGAATTACACAAGATCTGTCAGCTTCCACATTGAAGGATAGAAGGGCCTGGAATCAGATATTCTGAAAGGCAAAAGAACTTGGATTAGAGCCAAGAATAAGCTATTCAGCTAGAATGAGCATTGTCTGCCAGGGAAGAAGATGGTCATTCAATGATACAGGAGAATTTCACCTATTTCTAATGAAAAGACCAGACCTGAAGAAAAAATCTGACATCCAAACACAGAATTCTAGAGAAGCATAAAAAGGTAAAAAAGGAAAGAACTCTTGAGAACTATATCTCTACTATGGGTATCCTTAAAGAATCGGGGTATAATTTGATTTTACTTTGATAATAATGGAAAAGAAATTAGAGGTGGAAAGGATATCATACTGTAAAAAAAAGGGGGGGCAAGCGGGTAAAATAAAGTAAAAAAAAGAGGTAAAATAAGGCAAAGTCTCATGAAGAGACATAGAAAATCTAATATAATTGAGGGAAAGAAGGGAGGGCAATGAGTATTGGGTAAATCATACTCTCATTAGATTGGGCTCTAAAAGAGTACATCAGACACATTTGGTTTCAGGAAAAAATTTGGACCTCCTTATAGGGAAGTAGGAGGGAAAGGAAGAAAAGAAAGGGATAAACTAATAGAAGGATTACGGGAAAGGTGTAAAAAAGAGGGAGGGTTCTAAAGGGGGGAGGACTGTTAGAGGGAGGTGGTCATCAAAAACAAAATACTGGGGAGGAGGGAAGGGAGTAAGGGGAAAGGGAAGAGAAAAATATAACTTTGGGTAAATAAGATGGCAGGAAATATAGATATAGTTATTCTAACTGTGAATGTAAATGGGATGAACTCTCCCATAAAACAGAAGCAGATAGTGGACTGGATTAAAAGCCAGAATCCTACAATATGTTGTTTACAAGAAACACATCTAAAACATAGAGATACATACAGAGTGAAGGTAAAGGGCTGGAGCAGATTCTTTTATGCTTCAACTGAACAAAAAAAAAGCAGGGGTAACTATCCTTATCTCAGATCAAGTAAAAGCAAAAATAGATCTAATTAAAAGAGATAAGGAAGGAAACTATATTTTACTAAAGGGTACAATAGACAATGAAGCAGTATCAATACTAAACATATATGCACCAAGTGGTATAGCATCCAAATTCCTAGAGGAGAAACTAACAGAGATGCAAGGAGAAATACACAGTAATACTATACTAGTGGGGGATCTCAACCTTGCTCTCTCATAATTAGATAAATCAAACCACAAAATAAATAAGAAAGAAGTTAGGGAGGTGAACAAAATGTTATAAAAGTTGGATATGCTAGATCTCTGGAGGAAATTGAATGGCGATAGAAGGGAATATACATTTTTTCTCAGGGGTTCATGGAACTTATATGAAAATTGATCATGTGTTAGGGCATAAAAACCTCAAAATCAAATGCAGAAAAGCAGAAATAGTAAATGCATCCTCTTCAGATCATGATGCAATTAAACTCACATATAATATAAGGCCAGCAGAAAATAGACCACAAGTTAATTGGAAATTAAATAATCTAATCATGAAAGAA
>JAJPUD010019318.1:0-10083 GCA_023553655.1 Myrmecobius fasciatus
AGGAGGTCACAGAGAGTGGCATCTGCACTCTGCCATCTTGGCCTCGCCCACTTCACATTTGTGCATTCTATGAAAATTCACCTCATTGCCTATCTCCAAGCTTCCTTTGAAGACTATTATGATGGCCCTCAACTAAAGCTATGCTCATAATTATAGTGTAAAATTTACTATATCAGGACCTTTTTATATATAAAGAATTCTTTGAGAGGGATTTAAGAATGCTTGGAAATGACATTCTTTGATCAATGAAATGACTAAACTCAAGAGGGGATAATTTTTATTTACACTGAGGTACACGTGGTTAGGTATGACCAATATGTAGATTGATTTTGCTTAATTATACTTTTCTGTTACCAAGTAAGATTCTAGTCAAGGAGTTTCAATGATTATAAAGTGACAGTAATACAAAGAATCAATAAAATGAGTCAAAATAGAACTTGTATTATATGGTTTTTACCTTTCCTTAAAGCTCTATAATTCTGTGAAAAATGATATGTTTTTTTTTATCATAATGGCACCATATAAGCTTTTAGCTTAAGAAAAGTGATATTATATTGTTTTGCCTCAATACTTTTCTATCATTGACTTATTATTATTATTTTTTCTGCTAAAGAGAGATAAGCATGTTAAATTCAGTGCAGATTTGAAGCCTACTTGGGTACAACCCATTGGTAACTAATACATAAAGGTGGAAGCTACATTTTAAATAAGATTTTTTGGTCATTTTAATGCACCACTTTTTGGGGGTTATATTAAAAAATGAACATCCGTAGCAATATGCATTATAAAGTGGGAGTTTATTCCTTACACCAATGACATATCTAAGTAACCCAAACAAGTCACTTAATCTTCCAATGTTCTGGATAATTTTTTAAGGTGAATTGAATTCCATAAAAGCTGCTGACCTGTTTTAGCATGTTAAATTTCCTTACCTAAAATTTCCCTCTATTGATAATCTGTATGTGTAGGTCTACACCTATTATCAATCTGCCTTAGGTGATAAGGATATGAGTTATTCTTTCTTTATTTGTTTTGGTTTGTATTTATTAATTTGAGACACCACTCTCAGACAGTGATACAAGAGACAAGACAAAGAGACAGAGAGACAGAGAGGCACAGAAAGAGAAACACAGATATACACAGGGAAAAGCTTAAAGTGCACTAAAATATTATTTGACTGTTAACCTCATCCTGAAAATTTCAATATATTCAAAATACTTAAAGAATTGTTCACTTGCCAGATGAGTCTGGTTCAATAACTCACATTTTAAAGTTTTATAAGTTAGCCAGCTTTTTTACCTGGGAGACAGATCTTTGGAAAAAATAAAAAGGCTATAATATTTTGATTTTGACTATGCCGTAGTTGCTGCAAAAATTACATCTTGAAAGAAACACTTTCCTCTTTACTGCATCCAACATTTACTTCCAAATGTCATGCCTGGAAGTATTTTGAATATGCTGTCCTAAGGCTTGGGAAAGCCAAAGGCCAACTCAAGCTCCTACTTATAGATTTTAAAGAGAATTATGGGCCAGCATATGAAAGGAAATGTGGCATATTTATAAAGTATAGCACCTCATATTCCATGAGGATAAAAGCAAAGGAACTAATCAACGGATATTTGAAACTATAAAGGGAAGAGGATGCTTGACTTTGGGAAGGGGGCAGAGTATAGCTGCATATGGACAACTTGGCAAAATAATACAGTGTTCATTTTTTGATTCCAGTTGTATTTAGTCTTTTTCCCACTCCCACTCTCTACACCCAGAAATCTGGGAGTATTTCTGGTTCAGATTTATACACACACACACACACACACACACACACTCATATATACATATATACATATGTGTATATACATATATGCGTGTGTATATGTTTATATATATATATATAATATGGTTGTTCAGAGAGACATAAGATGACTATATCATAAGTTATCTTCCAAGGGTATGACAGAGAAAGAAGAAAAAGTTTGACTGAATTTGACAAGTAGTAATAGAAAATCCATACTACTTGATAATATCATTAGGATTTATCATTGTATAACATTAAGGTATACTTTAAGGAGGAGAATATTTATTGAAATTGTATAACATTAAGGTATAGTATAAACATGGAAATATTTAACTTTGGATAATTTTGTAGAGTATTACATGAACAAATGAACATGAACATGAACAGATATTCCATAAAATAATTAAGTCTGAGTTATTTGTGATCTGTACAAACAGAAGGAATGTGCATGTTGTTAAGATCACAGCCTTACTAAAATGTTCACGTATAGCATATTAAACACTTTTTAGCACGCTACTTTGATTAGTAATGGAAATGTAGAAATCTGTTTTCTTAGGAATTATTAAGCATTCATATAACAAATACTAAGGCAGATGGTCAAATTCTACCCTTCCAGAATTATGATTCTAATGGTACATACCTAGACCATATTTGAGACATTATGTTCAGTTTTGACACTACATTTTTGAAAAACCATTGACAAATTGAAACACTAGCCAAGGATGATTAATGCAACAAAGGAACTAGCCTTTTAGTCTTATAAAAATCAATTCAAGGAATTCAAGGGAATATTTATTTTGGAAGTCTCAGAGGTTAGTTTCAGGAGCAATGAGTAGTAGTTTCCAGAGAATCATGCTTCAATTTGGTATAAGAAAAAAATTCCTAATATTTACATCTGTGGAACAATGGACAGGCTACTATAAAAGGTAATGTGTTTTTGCTTCCCCATACACTTTTTGGAAGTCTTCAAGTAGAAACAGAATGACATAACTGGTTAAGAATGTTAGAAAATGGATACCTATAATAGATATGTTAACACATTTAGATGGCTTCTAAATTTCCTCTAAACTTTGTGATTCTATAATCTTATAAAATAAAATTGGACTTTTACATGTAACTTTTAATTATATTTTGAATTAGATGATTTTTTATAGCTACTTACACAATTTAATGTTATACTCCTGTAGGATTTCTACTTTTTTTATACTTAAACTTTTCAGTAGCAGAAAAAATATCTTCGTATTATTTTTAATCCTTATAACCAATCCATTAATTATCAAAGATAAAACAATAGTACAGGCCATATTGAACTAGAGACTGGGTAAAGATTTGTAAAGATTCCATCTTTCTAAAAAACTCACTATAACAGTTGGGACTTCATTCCTCCAATCTTCAAATTAAATCCCTGAACAAAATATCCTGCTAAGAAACATTGGAAGCTTTAAAAAAATCTATAGATTCTAAGGAGAGTACATATAATTGTATTCTGTTAGATTTTTATGGAAGGTACTTGAGCATTTATTGTTATCCAGAATATAACAGTTGATGGCTGTTTTATTTGGAGTAGGATTTGGACTCAATCCAATCTGTCTTCAATTTCTATAAAAGCAGTGAAAATTACTACCATTACAATCACTTGATTGTAGTCCATTATAATGGAATTAACATAAAACATCTTGAGAAGCATTGCAAAGTAGTAAGTTTTACAGAGTAATCTGATTTGAGGCTATCATTCACTATAGAAAAAATGACTCTGATCAACTTGGAGGATTACATTAGCACATGGATATAAACATCAGTATATCTGCTTTAGTGTTCCAAGAAATGTTAACTAAGAACATTTGTCTCAACACATGTTGATGTGTTCAAAGTAAGCACAAAAATAAATGTGAAGGTGAAACCCAAAGTTTGAATAGATTCAATAGCCTGCCTCAGACATCATGAGATATTGAAGCACATTGATGTTGCAGCAGATAGAACAATGGAATATCTGCATTCAATTTTTTTTTCAAGCACTTACTAGATGTGAGACCCTGAGCAAGTCACTTCTCGGTTTCCTTTCCAGATGCACAATAATTGCACCAATCTTACTGAGTTTTTGTGAGAATCAAAAATGATAATATTTGTAAACACTTTGTAAATCTTAAATTGCTATATAAATGCAAGCTATTAGGGAGCTTAAAATTTCTTTACCTAATATATTTTCATGAGAAAAAATTCAAATATATCCTCAGAAAATTAATGTATGTCAAGGAAAATATTATGTGAACATGCTAATGAGCAAATAGAATATGCTTCAATTTTTAATGTATCCAGATTTCATTAACATGCATATTTCTTTCAATAGAGCAGATCATAACCTAGTCATCCATTATTGTCCTGTAAGTCTCTTTCCTATGATCTTATGGTAGACTTCCCACAGGGGATCCAACCAGTATGTTGGTAGCTTTTCTTTAGATACCTGATATTATCTGAAAATACTACTACAACCTGCAATCTGTTCTCTCAATCTCATGAGACTGCTTCATTTTCTTTTCTGGTCACATCTCTTTTTTATGTGGCTTTATATATGGAATTTTTTATATAAAATACATGGACACTTATGGCTACCATGTGCATTTTCATTGCCTTTTAAGTGATTCACAATTTTTGAGAGAATATTTTATTCCATTATCTGTTGCCATATAGCATCACTGGAAAATTGACCACTCTAACATTTTTTTTATAAATTTATGTATCTCCATTTATTCCTTTATTTTTTTTTATTTATCTACTTATTTCTGTTAAGACATCTGATTTCATTGGTATAGAGAAGAGTCACTGAGAAAACTATTTATGCACATGCAGGAACTATTCTACAATCTTTAGTCTTGGAAAGTTGTCTAGGATATTAAAAAAATTGAATGACTTATCTAGTATCAGACTGTCACTGTATGTCAAAGTATTATTAAAAGAAAAGAATTGAAGGGAAAAATTGGGTTCATTGCAAGGGCTGCTTAGTTTTCCAAATCTAATCCATGGTACTTCCTTCCTCTTATTCAGGACTCAGTTCATTCTCCCTATTCTATGCCTATCTAAGATAATAATATTAATAGTATTTGTGGTTATACCTTATTGGTACTAACATAAAGCAATCCCAGATAAAGGCTTTAACTAAGGTTTTATCAAAAGTTCCTAACTGAAAATTTGTGATTTGAGAATTGAAGCTTGAGGCTAATCCTGGGGTTCTTAAAACATGTCATTCAATGGAAGAATCAATGTACTCCCAAGCTCCTAAAAACATGAACAACTTGAAATCACATAGTACCCAAAATACAGAATACATATAAATATCTGATTGTCCCATCCAGAAGTCATTCTCCCTGCTTTGAATGTTAGACTCTTTGACTTCTATGGACTTAATTGTTTTTAAACTTGTATTTGTATACAAGCCCCATCCCCCTATTTGAATGAATGATCTTAATAGTTGAAACAATTCATTTCCCTATATTTAGAGTCTATCATAGAGTGATAGCACAAAATTGTTGGCTAATAAGTGTTTGTTGAATGAAAGTTAGAATTTGATTATAATAACATGGATCTCTGCCCTTGAAGAAAAGAAGACATATGGTAAGATTCATAGAAACATTTGGAAACAATAGAATTTTAATTTAAAAGAAATTAAGTGTATGGAAATAACCTAGAAAAAAGGTTTGAGTTTTACAAAGGTTTTACACTTCTTTCTTCATAAAATTTATGTCTTATTGACTATATCCTTTCTATTTAGTGTGTATTTACATAAATATTTTATATGTGTATACACATATATTTGTGTGGGTATATGTAAGAAAGAGGGAGGCACCAGCCCTGAAGTCAGGAGAACCTGAGTTCAAATCTGGTCTCAGACACTTAACATTCCCTAGCTGTGTGACCCTGGGCAAGTCACTTAACCCTAATTGCCTCAGCAAAAAGAAAAAAAAAAAAAGAGGGAGGCAGAGAGAGACAGAGACACACAGAGAAAGATAAAGATAGAGAGTCATAGAATCAGAGACAGAGAGACTAAAAAGATAGGCGCAGAAACATAGAATTGAAAATTGTGGTCAATAAATAAATACTTTTTTAAGGGGAAAATCCATATACAACATTTTAGAGTGATTTTTTTTTTTCAGAACTAACAAAGATGACTAGCTGGATTCAAGTAAACTACAATTGAAGACATACATTTATATTTCCATGACTTCCCAGCTAAGTGAATAGAGAAGGACTCTGGTAGTGCTGTACTCAAAGATATAACTTGCTTTTCTTGTTGATAAAGGTTGATCACTGCCCAAACTCTTCATTTGTTTTTGGCTGTGAAATTATAAGTCTGTATCCTGACCTACATATTTTATCTCCTCTATTGGATTATAAGCTTATTAAGGGCAGGGACTCTCTTGTGCCTTCTTCTATATCTCCAATGCTCAGCATGGTGCCTAAAACATGGTAGGTACTAAATTAAGGTTTATTTGTTGATTCTTCATTTAGTGTGAAGAAAAAAAAATGGAGCATAGAAAGGCAATGGAATATCTAAGGTAGTTAATTAAGAATGCAATTAATGAGATCTCCTGGAGACCAGAAAAAGCTTTTATGTTTGATGACATAAACACAACTTATTTTGAATGCTTTGAAGCTCCAATATATACTTTCATATATTTCAAAATATAAAAGTTATAAGTGATACATTACATAGAATGATGACATGTACATAAAAACGTTAAAATCCACATCTTACTCCTTTTGCAAAATTCTGCAAGTGCTATGATGTTCATTGCCTACATTGAGAATACACACAAACATATACATACACAAACACACACACATACCCTACACATATTCATTTATTTTAGATGAATATCTCAAAAAAGGTTACTTATTTAAAAATAATGCAGCATATATATATATATATATATATATATTATAAATAAAATATAGGTTAATGGCAAAATAGGCTAAAATAAACTCATATTTCAAAAATCCCTTTGTTTCTGAAATATTCATTATGGAACAAAGTTGTTATTTATTATTATGAATTATAAATTGTTAAGACAATTATACCTAGTAATTCAATTAACACTCATCTGCTTGGACATAAGGGATTTACCAGCGTCATAGGGGGAGTTTTCTCCCCAGATTCTTAAAAGAAGAGGATTTTTAAATTTATAATGAGTTTTATTAGTAGATACTTATTTTAGTGCATGATATTGTGTTGATAAGGCTGTCACACTTGATGTACTGCAGGTTCTCCTCACTAGATAAGTAAATTATGATAAAATTACCTTAAAGATTTATATCTATGAATTAAGTGTAAAACCTCCTTGTATTTCTTAAAGCAATAATAATAACCATCCTATAGAAACGCCTTCAAAGTCAGGTATATGACCGTCTATCACACTTCATATTTCTCAAATGAGTATATAAACACTAATTTTAATTTGACTCTCTTACTCCTCTCCCACTAGCAGGTTTAAGTTTCTAGATGAAATGAAGTAATATCTGAAAAAAAGATTAGCACAGCTCATAGCCTGGCACCTAACAGGCACTCAATACATACACATTTCTTCTTATCACTGTCTCCCAGAGAAAGGTCATTCTCAAATACTTTAGAGACAACTTTTCACAACAGTTAGGTTTTACAGTGGTTAGAGCACTGGGTTTGGACCCAGGAAAACTAATCTTCATGAGTTTAAATATGGCCTTAGACACTCACTGTATGTATGGCCCTGAGCAAGATATTTAACTCTGCCTCAGTTCCTGATCTGTAGAATGAGCTGCAGAAGGAAATGGCAAAACACTCCACTATCTTTGCCAAGAAAACCCCTAAGTGGGGTCATGAAGAGCTAGACATGACTGAATAACAACAAATTCTGGCAGAAGGAAACATATTTCCTGACTCACTGACTTAATAATTGAAATATATACTTCATATATATATATATATATATAAACATATGCACAATACATATGCGCATGCATATATACACATATTTGAACAAATGTATGTATACATATATACATCTTTTTTGTTTCTGTATCTTATAGATATCCCATTGCATACCTAAGGAATAGCTATCTTTTTTTAAAACAGGGTAAAATGAGCAAAATCATTCAATATATACATAAAAATCTAATATTGTAAGCAATATTCTATATAAAAACATTCATACCCATTTAACTCACACACTATAAGAGTGGAAAGTTGTCTTTGCATATGCTTTTTCAGGGGGTAGGTTTGATCTTTATTGTTTTTCAACATATATTTTGTTTTGTAATTGTTATTCTGATTTACATTATTGCCATTTCTGTGTACATTATTTTGCTTGCTCTCATTTCATTTTGCATCAATCATTATTTTTCTAATATCCTCTACTTATGTTTATTTTTCCTCTTTTATCATAGTAATTTTTTATTACTATACTTTATATACTTTCTACATAATATAGTTTTATTTATTTATTTTTTAACATTTAAAATAATTGCATTCAAATTCCCTTCCTTTTTCCTGGATCTCTCTCACCTGTTGTGAATGCAAGTGATATAATATCAATTAGACAGATGAAATGCAAAACAATTCTAAATTAGTCATGTTGCAAAAATAAATAAAGATTCAAAAATAAAACTAAAAGAAACATAAAGTGAAAAAATATAGTCTTCTCTCAGAGTTCATCAGTTCTCTCTTTGGAGTGCATTTTTCATCAAACATCCTTTGGAATTGTCTTGGATAATTATCTTGAACAGCACAGTTTTTCACAATTAGTCATCCTTAGAAAGTTGCTATTACTTTGCACAATCTTATTGTGGTTCCATTCACTTCATTTTGCTTTATGTGCGTGTGTGTGTGTGTGTGTATGCATCATATATATATATATATGCATTTGATATATTTATTTATATAAGTATTTCCAGTTTTTCCCCTGAAACTATCTTACTCATCATTTCTTATAGCACAATAGTATTATTCCTTCTTCATAGTCATATGTCACAACTTATTCAGCTGCTTCCCAGTTGATATGCATTTACAATTTACAATTCTTTAGTACCACAAGAAAAGCTACTGTAAATATTTTGTATGCATGGGCCTTTCTCTTTCCTTTGATATCTTTGTGATACAGATTATTAGTGGTAGTACTAGGTCAAAAGGTTTGCCCTATTTTGTAGCCCTTTGTGCATAGTTCCAAATTGCTTTTCCAAATGGTTAGACCAATTCCCAACTCCACAAATACTGCAATAATATTTTCCCACATTCCTTCCATGATTTGTGGTTTCCCTTTTCTGTCATGTTAGCCAAATTAATAGATATGAAGTACTACTTCAGAGGTGTTTTAATTTGAAATTTTCTAATCAATGGAAAATTAGAGCATTTTTATTATGTGTTTTTCTATGAGAGTTTTGATTGCTTCTCCTTAAAACTGCCTGTTCATATTATTTGATCATTTGTCAATTACTGAATGACCCTTGTCTTTATAAATTTATTTCATATTCCTCTATACTCGGTAATAAAGCCTTTATCAGAGAAATTGGTGATTTCTTCTTTTGCCCAAATTTCTTTCCTATTTTGTCTGCCTTGGTTTTGTTTGTGCAAACCCTTTTTAAATTCATGTAACCAAAATTATCCATTTTGTTTACCATGGCCCTTTCCATCTTCATTTTGTCATAAAACTTCCCTTATCCTTAAATCTGACAAGTAAATTTACTTAACAATTTTATGTACCATTTCCAACCTACCTATTATACAGTATGAGATGTCAGGTTATTTCTAGTTTGTGTTAAACTGCTTTCCAGTTTTCCCAATGATTTTTGTCAAATGGTGAATTCTTACTATAAAGGTTGGATTTTTGTGTTTATCAAACTAGATTACTTTGGCCATTTATTAATCTGTTTTACTGCTCCGCCACTCTATTTCTAAGTCAATACCAGATTGGTTTGGTGATTACTACTTCAAAGTAGAATTTGAAACCTTGCTCCTGCTAGACTATCTCCCTTCTCTTAAAAAATAGATTCTCTTGATATTCTCAACCTTTTTTTTCTGCAGATGAATTCACAATATATTTTGTTTTGTTATTGCTGAGATGATAGACATTTACTTTGTCTCTGTCCCTTTGCTAGAACAAAAACCTTTTCTCTTCCTCTTTCCCTTCCTCTTCCTCTCCCTCCCTTCTTTCTTTTCCTTCTCTTTCTCCTCAATATTCTTCATCACCATCATCTTCTTCTTTCTTTGTTTCTTTGTTCCTTTCTTCCTTCTTCCCTTTCTTCTTTCCTTCCTTCCTTCCTTC